>MU224527.1:711354-768661 GCA_018584345.1 Thuja plicata | reverse complement strand
GTCTATGATAGATGTGACTACCTAAGGAGTCACGCCTATCATAGTCATGACTTATACTTTAACTCATATTAAACATACGATAACAAGCACAATTTATTAAACCGTCGACTTGTTATACCGTCGACTATATTAAACCATCGACTATATTATGCGTTGGCCACAATTTATATCATATGCCCCGTCGACAATATATATATATATATATATATATATATTATGCCGATCACAATGTGATTGATATTATATATATTATCATCAACTATGGTAACCCGACGATAGTTTTTACATGTCAACCATATAATATGATTTACGTGATAGATATTAATACATATGATGAATATCATTTATATTATAATATTAACCTAGTTATATTATAATAATGATTATTATTATTATCATTATCATTATTATATTAAAATAATAATTACCATACTAGATAAAGAATAAAAATAATAGATATTAATATATTATAATCAATAATATAATCTATTTATATATTTCACAATTTGTCTATTATAGTAGGGTCAATATTTTATCTGATCGACGCTATAATTATCAACATAGATCTACACTCACATGCAAGATAACCATACTTGTGACAATTGTAACAATAACCATTAAAAGGGTAGGGTCTATTCATTGGTATGCTCCTGCACACATTTGCAGTATGACCAAACTTTCCATAGTTATAACAGGTAGGTTTGTTAGGTTTCTTACCTGAATTGACTAGATCCACCTTCTGATCTTTCTGTGCTTGTTAGGTTCAGCATTAGAGGATTCTCCAACTTTGAATGCTCCTTCTCCTGAATAACCTAGACTGGTTGTATCTCTGTGTCTTTGATGACTTTTCAATTGTTTATCAAGCTTTTGTGAGCTTTCATTGTATCTTTTCAGTTTTTCATTTGCTTCTTTTTCAGATTCCTGATCTTTCCTCAATGACTCATTCATCTTCCTCAATCTTTCATTCTCAACCAATACTTGAAAGTTCTTTGTAGCAATATCTTGTATTTGATTCTGATATAGGGTATATTCCTATCTTAATTTGACAAGTTCCTTACCTTTTTATTTTAGGGCATCATCAACAACCTTTTTGGCAGCTAATGCAATCCTTTTCTCTTCCAGATCTTCACACATCTTGACAGACTGACTTTCAAGTTCGCTTTTCATATTAACCATATGTTCTTTAAGATTATTGTTCTTTTCCAACAGATTTGCTATAGCTTCTTCATATTCTTCAGATGTACAAGTACTTTATAAAGTTGTTCTATGCAGTCTTGACTTTCACTCAGTTGATCAATCAGTTATCTATTGTTTGCAAGAGAGTGTCTCAGCTTTTCCTTTAACTCCCTAATCATCTTGTTGCATTACCAAGTTTCATCTCATACCTATACTCCTCCATGATAATGTATCTTTATCCTAAGCTGTTATACTTATCACCAAAAGGACCTACATTCTAATACCAATTGTTGGGAATGATAGGTACTGCGAGGGGGTGGGGGGGAGGGGGTGAATCAGTACAAATAGATATTCAACTAAATCAACCACTAAAGAAAATAACTACTGCAATGCTTTTCAAACCTATAAAGTATCTTATGCAAATATTGATGAAACAGTAATAAGAAACATCCACAAACTTCACACACATAACATAGTAATTTTCATGTGGAAACCCTTGTAAGAGGGAAAAAATCACGGTGGGGATGACACCAACAAGGCCAATAACTGTAATATATGAGTTTACTATGTTAGGAGCTACAATACCCTTTCTGAGGGTTCACTCTGTTAAAAGTGACTAGTACACTGTTACGAGTACCATAAGATCAGCTATGATCTACCTCACTAGAGGATTTAAAACATCAATAAATAAGTCACCCTATTAAGGATTTACAAAAAGAACTTGTTAGAGTTCACCCGGTTAATCGATTTTTCTTGTTGCAACTGTTAGGAAGGAAACAAGATAAATGATATGAGTGTAGCACTTGATTGCTTAATAGATCCTATAAGCTCTTCATACTTTGTACAACTATACTCTGTAACTTCTCTCTTCTCTCTGATCACAAATTCAACTTGAAATCATAAAACCCTAATCACCCAAAAATTTTTTTAACAACTTCTGTAACCTCTCTTTTGTAACTCTCTCTGATTCTTTAAATAAACAATTTGCACCGTCTTGAAAACAATCTTCAAATTGATTTCCCATAACAACACCATGTGTCTAATTGATAACCTGGAGGATAAAAATGATTTACCATGACCGCGTTAGGTCAAGATAAGATTTGGAAGTCTATATCTCCAAGATAAAAAAAAAAATTTCTTCTCCAATGTGATCCCTTAAATTTGTCTTAAATGCTTGCATCGATCATGTAAATAAAAATACATTGGATGCATAAACTTTATTCCACGTCATCATATCATAAAAATGATCACGTACACTTTATTACTCACTGCTTTGTGATCTACTGACTGGTTGATCAAGAACATAAAATTTCTACTGGTCTTAGTGTCTGTGTTACTCAAAACTTTATCACCGCTCAAACAAATTTGTTGTGGTTGGAACCACATTGCAATGTGAACTTGTTGAATCTTAATCTGTGATTGCTCCACAAAATTATGTTTATGACATGACCTTCACCAAAATGTTGTTTGAACATTCTACCTATCTTCTGGACTTAACCAAATTTTAGTATACATTCTTACTGATTATACCTTCACTTTACCTATTGTATATTATGACTTATATTCACTCAGTTGCATTGTACAGACTTAGTTGAAATCAATGACAACGATATACATGAATCCTTACCACTGCATCATAATAGTCAACAATTTCAATCAAATACCAACAAAACCTCCTAACCAAAACTTTCATATCTACACCAATCCTTTGCATTCCCATTCTACCAATATTGTTGAGCAAACCAATTCATTTCCTTCTTCTTCCACCAATATTGTTGTGCCTAGCTACCCTAGCTCTATAAAGATTGATGCTACATGTAGTGCAGCCAAAAATATTGTTAATCTCATTGAAAAATCCAAACCAAAACCTAAGACTAAACATGAACTTTGCATTACATTTGATCTTAAGGAGACTATTAAGGCACCTGATGGTCCTCTTTACATTTATGTATAAAAATAAGTGATAATTTCTCTCAAGGAGTGCTTATAGATCCTACTTGCATGGTAAATTTTATAAGTAACATCTCTTCACAAGACAATTCCATCAAGTCTCATATGACAAATACAATGTGATGATTAAGACTTTTAATAATTTTTCTCGTCCTACCCATGGTCCTATCACCCTTCACATTAAAATCGGTAAGAAGTGCTTAGATGTCACCTTTGTTTTCATCCCAACTTCCAATAAATTCCAAGTGATACTTGGCCTTCCTTCACTCATATCCATGAATGCTATTGCTTCTCTTATCCATAAGTGTTTGAAATTTCCCAACAATGGAGAAATCATCACGATCAATCATAGTCTCTATCAACCTTTAGCTAGACGTGGAAAATTTGACCTTGAATTCTTTTGACATCAATTGTTTAAACCATTTAAACCTTTCCAAGATAATTTCTTCACATCTTACCAAAATTTCAAACATGAAATAATTCCAAATTAAGCAACCCTAAGGATGTCTCATGTCCTTGTCCTAGACCTAGACTCCTTCTCACGCCTTCAATTCCTCCTCTTTATGATTTTGTTCCACCTCCTATATCCTAAAAGCAATCAAAATCCTCTATATCTCAACCTTGCAAGGTTCCTTATGTTCCTTCTTCTAAGGAAGAAAAGGTGCCCATGTTGATTGATCTTAAACCTGCCCAAATCTCAAGGAAAAATAAATGAAACCAATGTGCTTATGACCAACACCGTAAACGTTGTGATATGACCCATGAAATAGCTTCCCAATTTGTTTTCTCCCCTAAGACACCTCATGATGCGTTGATTCCCTTTGACCAACCCATGCATATCCCGAGGGAGGAAGTTAAAATTAAGAAAATTAAATTGTCTAAACATAATGATTCTACTTTTCGTATTAAGGATCCTATTGTGATTAATTTAGATATGAAGTCATTCTTGATGATGATACTAATGTTAATTATGAAAATGGTGTTGATCCTAATGATTATGATGATATATATGAGGTTATTAAAATTAATCATGAATTATCTAAAATATTTTCCAAGGCATTAACTCTCGCTCCTTGTGACAAACAAAGTGACTCATCATTAGAGCATGGTCCTTGTTTGGAACTTACAGTAGCTCCATCTACTAGTCTTGGCATTTATCCTCTCATATACTATCAACCTTCTCTACATAATGTTTAGAAAGAAGGGTTGGTGGATGACACGCTTGACTAGATCCTCTTGCACAATGAATTCTTTTGTGTGTTTGCTTGCTCATAATGTGCTCCCATGATGCGTTGCTTGTTATATGTTATTTTTTAGATTTATTTAGATGACCCTTGTTACTCCATTGATTCAAGGTGATAAAGGGATTGAAACTATTGTGGCATTTCTCTATTGATATCTCAATTCTTCCATATGTTGTGTCAAAGGTCTTCAATAGGTGTTAGTATCTCATGCAACTATTATGTTAACCCATCAAATGCATCCATAAATCACTAGGATACCACACGTAACATCCTTGCTTCCCCGCGGACCAAAATTGGCTCCCATAAAATAAGTTGTGAGGTCACGACAAGGCATCACCATAACATTTTATTCTTCCTCACAGGCTCACGAATAGAAAACATTTTCCCCACTAACCATCGCGAGGATGCAGCAAACCATCATGGTCATCACCAACATCAATTCATGGGATCATAGGTCCAACTGACTACCTTCAAAAACCACCACAATGATGTGAGAGGAAACACTTGTTTACCTTTTTAACATCTTCAATTGTTGACAAGTGGCTTTCTATCACTTCCCCGCAAGCCAGAAGTCTTCACTTTGTAACCAAGTTGTGAAGATGCGACAACATACTTTATTACCTCCCAAAGACCACTACATAGCCTCGTAACTGCCAACTATTAACCTTAATAATAGTAGAAAGGGCACAACAAGGCGAACAACAAACTTCCAACACTCAGATGCAAGCTCACAATATTGTTTTCTAGAACATAACACTTGCGGGACCACAATAAGCGCTTTAAACACAACTTAAAGCACACAAAAAATATGAGGGGTAAGTTACCGTGGAAGGGGAAAACACAAGGCATTAGGCTAGGACACATGAAAATATATGATCGTAAGACAAAAGTATGAAACAACAACCATGATACTTTGACATTAAATCAATAAGACCCTAACCACATATATACCAGGGTAAATAAAATATGACAGGCTGACCAATGGACACAATGCAGGAACATATGTAAACGGCTAACAATTTTGAAAATTCAAGACTTCTCTAAACTGAAATACCTTAACACAAGCAGGAAAGTCATAAAAATGGGGAAATTTTGGGTTCCAACAGACACTTAAGAACTTAACTTGAAGAATGTGCACATTAAAATGACTTAAAGAGAAGCTAACCCACATAATTAAGACGAACAAACTAATAACACCATAGCCACGAGAAAAATAAGTTGACATTAAGACATGACGCATGATAACGACAAAAATGACCTGCATTTTTGGGGTTCAATAGGAACTCTATTTTGCAATTATCCCTGTAGCCATTGGAACTCTGTTATGTGATTGTTCCTCCAGCCAAGGGAGAATAGAGTAACTTCCTATTTGTTTGCTAAGAACTACGTTTCTATTATCTGTTTCAGTCCAATTTAGTTTTTGATTTATGTAATAAGATTATGGTTTAGTTTCATATGTTGTAATATTAGATATGTAACAAAAAATAATTTTTTGCATTAAATAAATATTAAATTTTCATTAAAATGTTTTTTTTGGCAGAACTTGGGTCTACCAAAAGATGAAGATGATCCTCAAGATATAGATCTAGATTATGTTGGTTCTAGTCTAGATCGCATGTCAGAGGATGACGAAGACACAAATATAGAAGACACCAAGGCCAATAACGATTATGATGACTGCAGTGGTGATGATGATGATGAAGCAATTGGTGGTAGTAGCCAGTGACATCCATGACCATATAGACTGCATTATAGATCATTTCTGATATATTTTTATGATGCCTCTTTTCATGGTTACTATCATATGTATTATTTTCATGGCCCGCAGTACCATATTATTGAGTTGATACATTTTGACATGTATCATTTTTACTTATATCATTTGGACATGTACCTTGTTGACTTGTATCAATTTTAGTTACATAATTTATCATTTTTACTTATATCATTTGTACATGTATCATTTTGACTTATGTCGACTGTTGGACATGTAGCATTTTGACATGTTTTTTAAATCTACTAGCATATATTAGACTTTCACTACTTTCACTTGTTTTAGTTATATATGATGATGATCTTATCAGTATTGAATTGTCAATTTATATATATTGAAAGTGGTAGATAAATTTTGAATGAATATTTATTACGTATGACGATTTTAATTTGCTGCCCAGGATGGATGTTGTCAAATTCAATTAAATTATAGATATGTGATGTGCACCTTCTTGGTGTCGATATGGGTTTCATGATTGGAAGAATGTAAATATTTTTTTTTATTATATAAATATAAAAATAAACATATTTTACCGAGAAAAAAATGATATTGTTAATTTTTATGGATGTCCATTTTTCTAAAAATTCTTTATACATGTCATCCTATAAATTAGTGCATTTCATGATATATTTAACTAATTAAAATAATATTAAATAATTTAAATTAATAAGAAATGGAAGTAAAATAAGAAGCATTTTAAGAAGTAAATAAGGAAGAAACAATGAAAGACAAACCAAAAGCAATCTTGGAAGCAAAATAGAAGCAATTCAAATAGCAAACAAAGGAGTAATAATGGAAGCAATTTTAGAAGCAACAAAAGATGCAATAATATAAGCCATATTTGAAGCAACAAAAGAGGTAAAAATGGAAGCAAGACCTGAAGCACACTTGAAAGAAAAATTGGAAGCAAACCTAAAAGCAATACAAGAAGCAAAACCAAAAGCCAAACTAGAAGCAAAGACATAAGCAAAAAGTTTCCAGAAGCAAAACAAGGAGCAAAAAATGGAAGCAAAAATGGGAGCAAAAATGGAAGCCAAATTAGAAGCAAATCTAGGAGCAAAATTGGAAGCAACACAAGAAGAAGAATCAGAAGCAATATTAAAAGCAACAAAGGACATTATAATAGAAGCAAAATTGGAAGCAACACAAGAAGCACAACTGGAAGCAAACAATGAAGCAAAATTAGAAGCAAACCTAGAAACAAAACCAGAAGAAATAAATGATGTTATAATGGAAGAAAACCCAAAAGCATCACAAGAAGACAAAATGAAAGCGGAAACATAAGAAAAACCAAAAGAAAACTGGAAGCAACACAAGAAGAAAACTAGAAGCAAAAACAAAAGAAAAAACATAAGCAAAATCAGAAGAAAAATGGGAAGCAAAACCATAAGAAATAAAGGATGTTATAATAGAAGCAACAAAAGAAGAAAAATTGGAAGCATAAATAGAAACAAAATTATAAGCATAAATGGAAGCAAAACTAGAAGCAACAATTGTAAGCAAAACTAGAAACAAAGATGGAAGCAACAAAAGAAGCAAATCAAAATCCAAATCTGGTGCAATATCTGGAGCAATACCCGGTGCCAAGGGACGCAATTGCCCGCTTCCTTTTCTGGTACTAATAAGGATGTTATCACAGTTGAGTCACTCAGCTTGACACCAAACACGGCTCAAAGAGTGACACAACATACGACACAAAATGTAGCGTCGAATGTTAGATGCAATTGGGAGTTGACTTCTGTGCTGACACAAAGGCTCATTTCAGGCCCAAAAATACACTAGAATTTGGTGCTATTTTAGGCACTAATTGTCTGTTCTGCTGTAGTGATAGACATGTATTCAACATAAGAAGAATAAATAATTTATCAACCATAACACGAAGTTTATGATTCATGAAACTACATTTATATCTCTTTCATTAATATCTATTCAAAGTAGTGTCGTATTAAAAAGTCTTGTTCATAACATCTCTATCTAACATATATAGATCATATCACAAGTAATTATATTTTTGGAAATAATGTCCTCTTTAATATGACCATTTGTAAAAGCAACTTAAAAGTCATAACATAATATAAAATAAGATATGACCCTCCAAAGCCAATAGTTTTTGGTTCGGGAAACCATGAAAGAAGAATTAAAAAATCAATAAGACAAGATTAAATTATCAATAATGACCCATTCATCTCCAACTCCTTTCTCTCCATGTGGTGCCTCCTTTGCTACATAATTTTCTATTTCTTCCTATGTCGTTCATGCCAACACCCTCACCTATATGACCTGAATTTGGAGTTGATCGATGTTATTGATTTAGCATTAGGGTTCCCTATGATATTGAATCTCACCTTTTATTTATTTAACTTTTGATTTGCTTATATGATCCTTGGGCGTATATCATCAACTTCATTTTTGAAGTTTGGAAGGTAAGATGCCAGGTTCTTTAGAGTATCACTTGTCTTTTCATTCACCCTTTCTACAAACAACTCATCATCCATATCTTGAATTTTTAAGTTACATCAATTCTTTTGTGTACCTTATCTTAAAATATATTTATTTCCAAATTCAAAAAGTAACGCTTAAAATCTTTGAGGTACTGTTAGGATTGTGTTAGGGTTGATCTTATCTAGGTGTCTAGCTCATCGATCGTGGAGGGTTTCCATTCTAACATATATACCCACATGGTAGATTCATTCTCATTTAGATTGCTGATTATTATTTTATTAAATAAAAGGGATGGGGCAACTTTGAAACTTCTTGCAATTCATGGAAAATCATTGAAAATTTATTTTTATTCCTCTTCACATTTTGCAAATCATTGTTCGAGGTCTTCATCTTTTTTAATATTTGAGGACATGCTTTCATAAATTCTTCAATACAAACTATCCCATCAAATATAGGTTTACCAACCCAATTATCAACTACGAAAGTGATTGATTGAATCCTTTTAAATTTTCTCAAATTTTTGAGGTCCAACCCTTCAATTAGGATATTTATAGCTTGGTCTATGGGATGGTCATTCACTTGAAAAAAGGAATGGATAAAGGAATTCAGATTATTCACCTTCTTTTGTATCACTAAGTTATTTTGCACCTCAAGCTTGACTATTTTTAACATTACACCCGAAAATAATTTTGTGTGATAGATGTCCCCTTCAATAGTATCTAGACCCATATCCACTCTACTTAAGCTATTTAGTCTAGATTTGTGAGTCCTCTTCTTATTCACACTTAGAGGATGTTGGTGCATATTCCTTGCACACATATTTTAACTTCACACTATCCTCTGGTCACTCTCCATCTTATCGAGACTAGGCATTCTTTCTTTGGGGAGTGGGAGTTGAAATGGTTGGAGCCTTAGAGACATTGGGAATTTGAGATGCATCCTATTTCAGGCTTGGTGTCCCCTTTTAAACAGAGGAACTATCACATTTTTTTCTTTATTTTCTATCCACGTTCTTTTCCCTTCCACCGCATGCAATGTTCTATACTCTATGTCCATGAACTCCTTATCTGATCACGAGAGCTATGGAAGAGATCCAAGATCCATATTATGGTAAATTTCATCGACCATTTCTCAACCAAATATTTAGGAATAGAAAGAGGTAACTTTAAGGCCCAAAATTGATCTAGGGCCAACCTTGTGTAATCTATTTTCTGCACTTCCCTTGAATTTGGGCAATCCTCCCAATAATCTTCTAATTTTGGATGTTGCAGATGTGTTTTTCCTCCATGAAAATGAGATTGAATATATCCCTTACTGTCATAGTGAGGCCTCCATGATAGAAATTGGAAATTGAATTTTGATAACATTTTCTCTAATGCCTTGGCATCTCCATTGCTCTTGCAAGCAACATATTTCAGGTAATTGGGAAATGAGTATACCTTTTTCTTAATGTTATCCACATATTTGACATTTACTCTTGCCATCTACTGATACACTTCCAAGAACATGAAATAATCAACAACTCATTCAGGCAATTTAGCTAGGGCATTTTCCAAACCCCCAATTCTCAAGTAGGAGAAACGGTTGAACTGAATAAAGTAGTTTTCGTACTGAGTCACTGGGGTTGCAACTGTAGAAGAAGTCATCTTTTCTAGAGACCCTTCAATCCTCTTAATCACATCCACAAAAAGGTACCATTGAGGCAAAGATAATTCTTCATCCCAAATCTCTTCTATAACTGCAGGAAGTACTTGTATACAAGTGCATCTTCAATGAGAGACTCTAGGGTTTGTAATCCAGTCTAGGTGACTTCTCTACTAAAAATAATGTATATCAATAATGAATACATATGGAAAGATTCCCTTTGTCTATAACTAGCTAGTTATTCATGTAAATTCCAACTCATTAACCTTTCCCAGTCTATATATTGATTATCATTGCAGTTGAATAACATGAATTGGGACATCTTGAAGGGAAACATGTAGGGTTCAACACTCCCCACAACATGGTGAAATGGAATGATTGCATCAATAATTTCCTCTCTAAAATGGTCCTCTTGATAAGTGAGGGGAGTCTAGACCTACCCTTTCTCTTAACTTTCAACTATCTAGTAGCAATACGAATCAAGCACCATGCTCTTTTATGAGAAAAATAATCCCAACAAGATTTCACAAACATGTTCACAAAATATTCCCAGTCATGTAGCTTGAGAACTTGCAACACTACCTCTAGGCCAATTGTGGCAATTAGAGAGCCACTAGAGGTTCAAATTTCATGGGACTCACGGTGGTAGTGGTGTGCACAAGAAACAATCAAGACACATGATAAAAATTGGGAAATTGTTAGCTTTAAGAAGGCCACTCTCGACGAGTTTCTATGCAATGGGAGAGGTACACTCTTGCCTCATTTTTCTAGGTTAGCATCACTTAATTTAGTGTCCAAAACATCATCTAGGCCATTTTCTATGCTGGGTGACATTGCAAGAACTAAGGTTTGAATTTGTTGGCAGATGAAATAATTTACTAGAGACTCTATGATTCTAGTTGGTAAGGGATAGCTATATTGAAAATCACAAGAATTTTTCCAAAAGGACTCATGAGGAAACTCCCAATTCACAACACTGGATAGCTTTCTGAAAAATATCCACTTCTAATTTAAAGGAAAGAGGAAAAGGAAATAAATCTCTAATCTAACATGTTCTTGTGCGTGACTGCAAGTTTTCATTCGCTACTAAACTTGAAACTTCTTCTTGCTAGCTCCTCAAGACGAAATGAGTTCTTCGAAGTGATATTACCCTTTTTAAAGAGGAGCATTAAATTTATTTAATTTTGGTAGTGGTAGTACCCTCGTTCTCTTTCAAAAATCATGCCAACATACTTGCCTATCTATCGCCACCTTACCAGTCATTAATGCATTACACTTGCTAGCACCTTGGGATGAATGCGACTTGGAGAATGGGAAGTCTCTTAAAGTTGGGACGTTGGCAATTTTTTTTACTTTTGAACCATGAAATCCAAGGTGTACAAAGGTTAAAAAATCTCTTGACTAACTGACTATAAAGACTTCACTTAACACCAGTGACTAACGAAAAGACACACATTAAAGAGTAGTTTGGTGATTGGCAAATTTGGGAACTTATGAACCAAATGAATGAAGGGGTACAAGGTTCAAGGATTACCTGAATGACCGACATAAAGACTTCTTTACCGCACATGGCCAACTATAAAAACTTGAACCTATAGAATGGTTAGGTAATCAACGATTCTATGAACTTTTGTACCATAAACACTAGGTTAAAAAACTTAAGAGTTTTTTGATTGGGTGCAAAATTTGGACAAAGGGGGGAATACAAAGCAATACTTAGTGAAAAAGTGAAGGCAGTCTTAAACTAAGAACAAGATTTGAACCAAGGACTTGTTGTCAAGTGAGAGGGGCCACATTTTAGGTCAACACCATGTAAGTCACACCTAGACTAAAAGTCTTGATAGAAGCTCCTCCATAGGGTTGAACTCAACATGCCATGGATTGATGAATAGAACCACTTGACTATAGAAAAGTCCCCAACCATACTACACAACAACTACTCCCACTGAACATTGGTCACCTTCTATCCCAATGCCACTTCCGAAGCCCTATATCAAGATAAAATGCGGCGAGGGCCTCTCGACCCTAACCTGATTTACAAAAAATTTCTATAGCAGGTTTAACATTTCGATTTCTATTATCATTAAAGACCTTACTAGTCACAAAGTAAGAAGTCTTGTTTTAAGAGATACTATTGACAATTATAAAATAAACTTGACAAAATAAAAAATAAAAAATATTATATATGCCAACTTATTCAATAAGAAAAATGACATATAATACATCTCTTAAATTTATTGAAGCATATAGACCAAAGATTAAACATAAAATGAGATATACATTAAATGCTTTGAAATTGCATCTAATAAAATAATTTCTCACATGACTTTTTTTTTTTTAAACTCTCATTTTTACAAACTTTTAAAAATGTATTTCTCTTCAAATTAAATAAAATTGTATAGTTTAAGATTTCTTTTAAAGCTTTCACTCATTGTTCTTGTCTCTACATAAAAAAAACTATTTCAGTATACTGTACAAAACTTTTAAAAAATATATATAGTGCTTCATCATTCAAAATGTATAGTACTAACCCATAACATAATCAAATAAACTACTTTTCAAAAATATTATAATAACATGATTATTTATTCTATAACTACTATTAACTATAAACTTCAATATTGATTTGCTGCTACCTAGAATTTGATAATGATTGTTTTCATTTTGAATAATATTTTATATTTTTATGTTTAACTTAATGGCAAAACTAATTACTGTATACTACTCACTTTATAATTATATTCATAAAGTTTATAATTACAAAGAATACATCATTTTTCATATAATTACATAAATCCTATTATTATAATTTATAAGGAAATATGTCATAGCATGATATGATTGCCAACATCAATGCATAGAAGTGTGTAAAAGCCCACACTTCAAAATATGGAGGTTTGCTTATCATATTGTTTTTTAATGTTCAAACTAATATATTACTGTACACAACATTTATGAGATTATTTACACCTCTAATCATGGATTTCACATCGAAAAAGAAAACATAAACATCAATATCATATTGGAAATGGACTTTTTGTACTAAAAGGATTCCATTCAAAGCATGCTCTAGAAAACTAGGCAAATTGTCTATGCCTTTTCTACTTTTGAGATTTTGAGCCTATAAGATATAGACTTCTATAGAAAACATCTTTGTTTGCAAATATTTTAATGTTAAAAACCATCTTAGTCAAAGAATCTACCATTAAGTTTTGGTCTCCATAAGATTTCTAAGTCCAAGACTTGGTCCCATGCCTCCAATATTTTTTTATAGGATTAGGGTAATAAATATCCCGAGGACACTATAAATCATAATTTATTTGTAACATTGTATTGTGTTTGATAAATAATGAAGTTTTTAAAATGTTCTTTTGAGGGCTTGTTGCTCAATAATAGATAATGTACTTAATTTAGGGGTTCAAAAATAAGAGATTTTTAGTTTGTAATGTTAGGATCTCAATTTTTTTTAAGAAATCATTTGTAATTTTAAGGATTAGTTCAATTGATGTGATATCAATGAATAAATTAATAAAGAATTTTTAATGATTTTATGAGACTAAGTGGTTCAAGGGATCGAAAGCTACAATATTAATACATTTCCAGATTTCTTTATATGTCAACTTTTCTATTATGAAATTTGACCAAGAAACTTGCTAATTTATTAAGCCTTGAAAAAGTTTAATTGCGACTTAAGGCTATCATCTTAATTAAAACCTTATTGAAGTAATGATTGGAAATATTAATTAGACATTGAAATTCTTCTTCTAAAAGTAAACCTTTTAAAAAATATGTGCTAAATTTGGCTTGGAAGAAATCTCAATCTCTTATAGATATGTACTTTGTAATCTTTAAGTGTGAAAATGAGAAAAAAAAGAGAGATATTTGTAAGTTTTTTTTTTTTTTTTTACAATCTAAAAAAAACAGAGAAATAATTTAGCAAGAGCAAAACATTTTAATTATTGGAGATTGAGTATGAGTTTTTTCAAGTAATGTTACTATGATTTATAAGAATAGTTGAATGTGGAGCTTATAGTTTTTTGACGTGAAGGGGAATATCATGCTTCCAATTGTAAGCAGGTATATACATTGAATCATTATTAAAGATATAAAAAAAGAAAGTAATTTTTTATTTATAGCTTAAATTTTACTAATTTTAATGGATCTACAATTATAAATTTCATCATTAAAAACTTGTTCAACATGAAATAATTAATCATCTTATGCTTTTAAAACTAATTGAATATCCCTTTAAGTACTAGCATATATAATGTGAGTTTTCTTAATTCATACATACTATATTTGATGATTTTTATTCTTGATCAATTATTTAAGGCATATACGAGAATATCAAATCTAATTAAATTTAGAAATTTACACACACAGACACGAGAGAGAGAGAGAGAGAGAGAGAGAGAGAGAGAGAGAGAGAGAGAGAGAGAGAGAGAGAGAGAGAGAGAGAGAGAGAGAGAGAGAGAGAGAGAGAGAGAGCANGAGAGAGAGAGAGAGAGAGAGAGAGAGAGAGAGAGAGAGAGAGAGAGAGAGAGAGATCACAACTTCAATTTCATAATTACTATATATTATTAAATGTACTAAATAAAAGTCATACAATAATGTCTTTCTACATCATTGAGGCATGACTTATCTCCATAATAGACTATAAAATGTATGATGCGTAATGATCTAATAGATGATAAATGAGATGATTTGAGTTTCATTTGAACACTCATAATATTATTTTAAAAATAAGATTTCCATAGTCATATGAGTGATTTAATTCTTTAGACATTCTAGTAATGTTTGTAATATTATGATTTTTGTGTCATTAACTTTACAATTTTAAATTATAATAACTAAATAAGTACATATTTAAGAATCATTTTTCAACAAAGAAGAAGGTAGAATTCAAATTCAACACATTTGTTTATACTTACAATAATCATAATTTTTTTCTGTCATTTTCTAGATTGAGGTAGCCCTCTATAAATTGTAGAGCGTCGAGCAAGATGTGATTGATAATGTTGGTGCAACATGTCCTTTAATACCATGTAGGTTGGGGGAGACTGGACCTTGTGAACTAATGTCTACTACGTGAAGCTCTCGTCAATCAAACCAATCTCTAGCCCAACTTTTTTCTCAGTTACAATATGTCTTTTAAAAATTAATTCAACATTAATCTCATTAAAATTAATTCTATATAAATATAACCAATTGACCAATTGAAAAAAATGGCAAAATGAAATTTTGCTTAAATTCCTTCTGTGAAGCTTTAACAAAGAATCAAAGATTATGACAAGTATAATGACATTCTTCTTAGATTCCATACCTATTATGTTAAAAAGGAAGGCTTCTTTTTACTAGTGGAAAGTGGAGGGCTCCACCTAAATTAATGCCTCACCAATTATGGGCTTCACATAAGAAATATCAAAGAATCCTAAAAGGAAAGGAATATGATTACATTTCATTTTTTTTCTTCAACATTTATTTTTCAAAGATTGTGACCTAACCACGAATTTCATGCACCATGCAAATCATTACATTTAGATATTTTTAATAATTGTTTGTATTTTGTAATAGTTTTTTTTTTTTCCAAATTAAAGAAAATAATTGTGGTTAGATTTAATCTTACACAGAAAATAATTGTGATTAGATTTCATTTTACATTATTGAAAGTTTTGAGATTGATTGACGTGAATGGAGAGTTAACACTCGAAATAAAGATAAATGAAGTGTTGAAAGAGATTAATTAGTTTATTTAGTTTTAATTGTGCTATCGATTTTAATTGCTTTAATTAGTTAGGATATAATGGAACAAAGTAAAAAATATATTATAGAAAAATATATTATTTTTAGTATGTTGTTGATTTTGATTGTTCGAAGTAATCAAGATATTATGATAGCAATTTATAAACTGAAACTTAATATTGATTAATTATCAAGAACTAATGAAAGACATGATTTGGAAGTTTTGATCTTTAGAACTAAGTTATACCTATGCTCTAGTCTCAAGACACTTTCCATTTGTTTTCCTTTCATGTGATTTTCTTCATTTTTAAATTTTACCTTCAAGTTGTAATACCTATTGCCCTCCACACATTTTAGAAATTAGTGTTAAAAAATATATAGATAGAGAGACCATTGATTTCATAGATAATAGTCAAGTCCCATAGTATATTTTAGAAGATCAAATATACAAGAATGAAGAATGTTAATGAAATTGAATTAAAATGACAAAGTTATAAGTGCATTAAAAATGTAACAATTGAAAAAGCGACCATTCAAAAATAGATGGTAACTACTATGTAGTAAGGAATGCATATATTTTTAAGAGAAGGATGCATCCATTTCCAACCTCATTTCTTCAAACACCGCATTTCAAAATATTGAATCTTATAATAGAAAAATCCAACCATTTTATATACATAAGAAAATTAACTTTAATTAAAAAATAACAAATAAGTTCCATGATACTATCTATTTAATATAATCTTCCACAATTTAAATATAATAATAAGTAATATTTTTAATATAATTAAAACACTTCTTATATCGATGACTAACCATAAATTCTTTGCGACAAGTCAAATCCCCATTCATATAAATATAATATAAAATTTTAAAATAATATTATTAATAAGTAATGTTTTTAATATAATTAAAACACTTTGTATAATGATGGCTAACCATAAATTCTTAGTGACAAGTTCAAATCCTCACTCATATACATATAAATAAAAATTAAAAATAATATTTTTAAATATTTACACATTTTATCTTCCTTTATATTCATTTTCTAAATAAATTTCTTCTAAAGGGCTTGTGATGATGATGATTGTTCAAATTAATTAAAAAAACAATATCTATGTTTGCCTTGTTAATTCACATAAATGTGTGGGCTCAATATTTATGGATGAATCATTATTATTCCATTGAATCTAACCTTCCAACCGTTACATGACAAATTTTCTTTTCCTATTTGACCTACCCACTTTATGGAAAAGATGTAGAAAGATAAAGGCAATTGAATTTCATAGAACCGAAAGTACCAAACAAGCATGGCCCATGCAAAGAAAGTTAGACAATTGATGTATAGCATGTTTGTCTACCTACAAGCAATGAGAGGAAAATAAAATTTGTATGCATATGTATAATAAATAAATAGTTGTATATATGTGTATATGTATGTGTTTGTTCTTGGTTAAAAAATATAATATATGTGTGTATATTTTTCTGTCTTGTCTTGTGTGTGCATATGTTAGTCAATATATTAAGATCAATATGTTTGTTGTGTATGTGAGTTATTCTTCACATAAAGATTAACAAGTTAATTACAATCTTTTTTATTTGTGAATATATACTGTATGTACATGTATACATGTTTTAAGTTCATGTGTGTGTGTGTGTGTGTGTGTGTGTGTTTTAAAACATGTATGCATACACACACATACTACACATCTGTGCATACAAGCACAAAATGAAGATCTTAAAGAAATGGTTTTGGTTTTTATGTTCGAGATATCTCACACCACAAAAATGAACATGTTAACCACAATGTGCCAACTCTTTATATTGAACATGTGTATAGATGCACATCCACATTTTTTGCACGATTAGATCTTTGAATCATTTTCCATGTTAACTACATCTCTTACATCCTTTAAAAATTCATATCTTTCTTTTCAAACCATCTTCATATGAACTTAAATGCCCACATTAGGGGGAAACCATATATACATACACCCATGATCCTTATCATATAATTTGCCTATATTGAAGTGATCTTATACACATAGCTTCATACTTATATTATTTTTTTAATGCACACAAATACTTATATTGGAGTGCTCTCTCTCTCTCTCTCTCTCTCTCTCTCTCTCTCTCTCTCTCTCTACACACACACAATTTATGGTTATCATTGTCATTTCCTTATATTAGAGGAAACCTTTTAATTGCACTTATGACAATCTCCATACAGTCATAAATTTTTAATAATACAACAATTTATTATGTTTTATTTGTTTTCTTCTTTCTTTCAATTCTTTACATCATGTGTATGCAACCAATTGAAGGTGGTCATATATGTTAGTTGCATTTGTAACAACAACCAACCCAAGCTGATTAATCTAGGTTAATTACTTTCTTATTGTTTGCATTTATTTAATTAGTTTGGATTTTTGTAAAAGTGATTGTATTCCTTCTTAATTATAAAATTGCCAAGCATTCATAATGTGGTCCTAAGAAGGGTTCCACATATCCAATCGGTTGCTATCTTGATATTGACATGAGAAAATCTTTGATGTATATCTTTCATGTCTAATTGTTTGGACAATCAAATCATTATGCTAATGTATTTAAAGTTAGCTAGATAAAAATGTTTATGTCAGAGTAATTAGCACATTATTTAATTGATTATATAATTAGGTCTTTTATTACTTTATTCACTTAAGCTAAGCTTAGGTGTGTTTTTCTTTTACTAGATTGAGCTTTATTTAGCACATGTTGTCTCATTCATAATGATTTGGATACTTGTCAAGCTCCCTTTTAATCTTTCATAGGGTTTGCATCTAGGGTTTTATCATTATGTTTTTATAAGCATTCATTGTAATCTTGGATCGATTCTCTCTCATGGTTGTACAACATTAATCATAGTCTTTTCTCTTCAGATGTGATAGGTGTTTCTCTTACAAGTGATTCATGGGCATGTGGGGTTGAACAAATAATTCTAACAATTTCTAAGCCAAAAGATTCCAAGCTCATTGAAAAAATGAGAAAACCTCAATAATATGAAAACTATAATCGTGATTTTTTATTTTTATTTTTGTCTCAAATTCAATTTAATTAACTCTTATTCAAAGAATATTTCTACCTCCATCCCCATCCAAGTTAAAATATACACATGCAAAGTATGAACATCTCCAAGATAATATCTTATCCCACCAAGCTGAAGCTTAGGATCCTCCAAGTCAAATAAAAAAGAGCAACACCTTCCATGGGGCCAATTGCTTGGCTGATCTTTAGTAACAAATTGTACATAAAGAAAAGATGGTTAAAGGTGGGGAGGATGAAATGCAATGGATTGTCCACCTTTTCTTAATGCACAATTCAGAATGAAGGTGCCCCACTAGGATCAAGCTAGTTTCAAGCGCCAAGTGGGACAATGATTCCTTCACCGATTATGATTAAAAATGAAATTGATTTGAGGAAAAATTAAGTAATGATATAATATAGAATACTAAGCAAGAAAATATAAGTAGTTTTTGGAATCATAGACTTACATAAAATAGACAAGAAGTTGTAATGTCCTCAAACAAAAATTTGAGAACTATACCAATTTGTGATATGAACTTGAAGAAGATTTTCCAGTTACAAAATGCCTTGGGCATGTTGTTCCTGGGAACATAATACTTGCATGAACAGATATTGCGATCTCATATATTCATGAAGATGAATGAATGTTGATTTAATTGTAGTTGTTGACCTTCTAATGTAGAAAGGAATCAAGGATGCATTAAAAAATGCATGGATCTATGAATGCCACTCCTAGATCTTTAATGTTGTTATGCTTGATTAAACACTTGCTATGAAGGAAGAATGTGTGTGGATGGTCAAATGATCTTCTTGATTTCTTGAGAACTCCTCTACTTGGCTATCATGGGAGAGAATCTTGCTACAATGGAGAATTTTTCCTTCAAAATGCCTTGGATGCTTGGAGAGATTCTAGATCTTGGATGCTTGCCTTCAAATCTTGAATTTACTTTATTGCCAAATGCTTGAGTGTAAATGTCAAATCATGGATGCCAAAATGAGGGGAGATAGGGTGTTTTAACACCTCTCACACATTTTAGGATTCAAAATTAATCCAATCAACCACGAGATCTAATTTCCCACTGAAACACCACAACGGGGCCATAATTCAAATTTGGGCCCAAACCTAGGGAACATAATTCCAAGGCATTATGTACCTAGGAAAAAGCACCAAAAATGAAACAGGGAGCCGAGAATATATGACAACTTCTAGAACAAGGGGAGACAGATAGTTGGATCAAGCATAATGAACATGAAATCACAAAAATGGAGCCTAGCTGAGCATCAAATTATCATTGCTAAATTTTTAAGATGGTACACTTAGCCCCCACTTTAGTGGGAGTATGAGACAACCTCATGCTCATGGTAAAGTAGATCAATACGTTGGAAATTTTTATCAAGGCTAAGGAGACAAGGAAACACCAAGCCCCCAAGTAACTTAGGTCCTCATCAAATTCAAAACCAAGATAGAAGAGGAAATGTTTTAGAGAGAGAGAGAGAGAGAGAGAGAGAGAGAGAGAGAGAGAGAGAGAGAGTTGCCTTATTATAGATCATGCAGAGGGAATATCATTGCTGCAAAAGATGGAATTGATAGTCTAGCAAGCTTTGGGATGCTAGTCAACCCACCGAAACAAAGAGGACTAATCCTTAAGGAAAGCTTGTCTCCATTAAGAGATCTAGAAAATTGGCCAGTTTAAGGACCAAATTAAAGAGGTCAATCAAAGGACCAAATGAAAAGAATGACCGGTCTTAGGATCCACTGAATGATGCTCAATGCATGATAATGCAACATGAACACAAGGAAAACATTGATTTCTTAGCCATATACATAAGATATTGCATTTAATCATTGTGTGTGTGCAAAATGTGAAATAGGGAGCAGAGTGTATGCCCCCACATTAAAGCGATTGAAAATTCCTTAATGGGAGCAATGGATTTAAAAAGCATACATGCACCCACAAGAGATGTTTCCATTATGAGATTCCCCAAGCAAGGACAAACCAAGGGAAAAGAATCACATGACAAAAAAAGAGCACAAAAGGGATCTAGGAACTCTAGGGTCAATATGATCATATGATAACTCATGTATATTGGAATTATATTAAAGTGAACCGTCATCATCCACCAAAGGTAGTAGAAATACAAACACAACGAAAGAAGGTAACATAAGAGATACAAAGAAGAGTATTTTTGGGCTGTTGTTACAGAGAACAAAAATAATGGTACTACCATTTTGCATCATCCCCAATCAGACAACACAAGGGAACATTTACGAACAATGATACATGTACGACATAACATGTATATAATATATATAAGAAATGAGATACAAATAGAATAATGTCACAATAGGTCAATTCCTTTATCACCTTGCACCAACAGAGCAACAAGGGTCATCTAAATAAATGTAAACAAAACATATAACAAGTAGCACATAATGGGGGAAGCACATTACAACAAGAAAACACAAAGGAATTTACCGTACAAGAGGAGCTAATCAAACATATCACTTTCCCCCCATATCGGTCTATATAATTAAGGGAAGGTGGGAAACACACAAGAGGAGAAACATCGAGCATGATAGATGAAATAATAACTAGTTTCAAACAAGGACCATGCTCTAAGAATGAGTAACTTTGTTTTTCACTAGGATCAAGAGATAATTGCTTTGCAAATCTAGTTGGTAAATCATGATTACTATCAATAAGCTCATACATATCATAGAATCACTAGCATGAACATCAATTCCATTAGAAACATTGAAATCATCATCAAGAGTATTTTATTCATCCAAATTAATCAAAATATGATCTCTAATATGAATAGAATCATCATGTTTGTTCAATTTCATATTTTTCATATTAACTTCCTCCCTTGGACTATGCATAGGATGATCAAAGGAAATCAAATAATCAATAGGTGTATTAGGGGAGGAAAAGTTTTGGGAAGCACACTTGTGGGCTCTAGCATGATGTTTATGGTAGAAGTCATGAGCACAATAGTTACATTTGGTATTGTTTAAGATTTGATTTGGTTTAGGATCGATCAACATCTAGTCCTTTTCTTCTTTAGGAGGAAGAATGAAAGGCAACACACTGGGTTGAGAGATAAAGGTTGCCGAGCGTTTATAGGAGATAGGAGGTGGAACTAAAACATAAATAGGTGTGGAAGGTGTAGGGAGAAGTTCGGGCTTAGGGAAAGGAGATGGAACAATAGGAGAGTAATTTCTAAGCTCACAAATCTTCTTAATTGTGAATTTTTGATAGGATAGGAAATAGTTATCTTTGCAAGGTTCAAATGGTTGATACATGGAAGGCCAAAAGAAGTCAAGGTCAAATTTCCCTCTAGTAGATAAAGGATGATAAAGACTATGGTTAATCATGATCATGATTTCACCATCATGGAGAAATTTTAAACACTTATGGATAGGGGATACAATAGCTCATGGAAGTGAGCCAAGGAAGACCAAGTCTAACTTGAAACTGATAAAAAGTTCAGATATGACAACAAAGGTAAAATCTAAGGTTTTCTTACCAACTTTTGTGAGAAAGGTAATGGAACCATGGGTAGGATAAGTGAAACCATTGATGTTTTGATCGTCACATTAGTTTTGTTATAAAAATATTGTTGGAGCTATCTACTGTAAAGATGTTCTTTAACTAAAACACTCACCATGCAAGTAGGATCTATAATAACTCCATAGGAGGGAAGGCCATTAATCTTCACAAATATGTAAAGAGGACCAGAAGGTGACCTAATAGTCTCACTATGATCAAATGTAATGAAAATATCACGTTCGGGTTTGGTTTTGAGTTTAGGTTCAAATTGATCAACAAGGTTGACAACACTGTTGGATTTGGCACACTCAGTGTCATAGCTCACAATGATAGGAGAGTCAAAAAAATGGGCAGATGAAGAAGGCAAAGAAGGAATAGACTAAATGATATTGGTTGAATGGGAAGGTAAAGGATTGGTATAAATTTGCAAGTTTTGGTTTGGAAGGGAAACAAATTTGTTTCCTTCATCATCAACACCCTCAACAAATATACCATTACAATCAATAAGGTCTTCAACAATATATTTCAAATGGAAACACTTTTCAGTATCATGACCAGCTTGACGATGGTATTAGATAAAAGATTTGGGAACAAAGTCCTTGTTGGATTGTTTGGAAGGATCAATTGGCTTAATGGGAGGGAGTGTTAAGACATTAGCATTAATCAACTTCAACATCACATTATTCAAAGATTCAGAAAGAGGTGTAAAATTATGAGAAGATCTAAAATAAGATAAAAAAAGGAGCCACACATTTGGATGTTGTTGTCACTTGCGCATCAATGTTGTTTGATGAATTGTTAACCTTGATGAAGCCTTTTAGTTTTTGAGACTTTTGAAAAGGCTGGGATGAAACATCACTCTTATCAACTAGAGTAATTGGAGTGGTGCTCTCAAAATAACTCATCTGAAGCTGATAATTATGAAGCACTACAAACAATTGAATAAAAGAGGAGAATTCAAAAAGTAATATCTTATCTCTAATGCCTTTTTGTAAATTAGTAAAGAAAAAAAGTTGAATATCAACATCATGCCCAAGATAAGAAATCTGAGCATGAAAATGCTTAAATTTACCAATGAAATCAATCACTTTTTCTTTGACACCTTGTTTAAAAAGCATTAAATATTAAATTTGGATTGATTCATCGAGGCAATTTTTTTTTGCAAGGATGAAACATTTTGAGAAAGACTATTGATAGTGGATTCAGTGGAAAGGTTGGTATGGGACATGTGTGAAATATTTTGACCATTACGAGAAATGGAAGGAACATTGAAATATAAAAATGGGACATTGTTGTAGGTAGGCATGGATGAAGGTTGTGAAACACATGGAACACTTGAAGGAGGAACAATAGGATTAGGAATGCTTACAAGACTAAAATGTATAACATTGATGTTTGAAAAAGATTTAGTCATGATAAGTGGAGCATAAGTAGAGACACTAGGTAATGGAGTAATAATAGGAATGGATGCTTCAACACTAGTGGGAAGTTGAGTTAAACCTAAATATTGAGCACAATTCTTAAGAGGTTTAACATTACTATAAATAACATGGGAAATAGTTCGTAACAAGTTGATACCATGTTCATCATTTTGAATCAACTTCCTCAAACCTTCTACTAAGGAGATAACTTCTGTATTAGAATTCTCTTGACTTAACCATTGCTCAAATTTTTCAAAGTCATGGGAAAGATTTTGTACTTGGGTATTTGAAACTCTTAAAGACCCATCTTCATCATGAGAAGAGTAGGAAGAAGGATTCTCGAATCTCAACCATAGTAGGAATGCCATTAGTATGCATGTGTGTCTCATCAAGGTTCCTAGGAAATAAAAAGGACTTGGGATCAAAGGAACCAATAAGTTTATGACTTCTCCTAACCGAAATGCTCTAGGTAGGACACAATGTTATAAGACACATGCAAAAGAGAAGAAAGAAAGGATAAATCTAACAATTTCAAGTATAAAATTTGAAAGAGATATGTAAACATTCATTGAATTTATGCAACATAAATTGAAATAGAGCACATAATTGCACATAAAATCTAATGAATAATGCAACATAAATTGAAATAGATCACATAATTGCACATAAATGATGGTTAAATGTGGGGAGGATGAAATGCAAGGGATTGCCCACCTTTTCTTAATGCACAATTCAGAAGGAAGGCACCCCAATACGATTAAGTTAGTTTCAAGTGCTAAGTGGGACAAATGGTTCCTTTGCTAATTATGATTTAGAATGAAATAGATTTGAGGAAAAACAATCTAATGATACAATATAGAACACTAAATAAGAAAATATAAGCAGTTTTGGGAAATACAGACTAACAAAAAATAAAGAGGAAGTTGTAATGACTTGAAATAGAAATGTACGAACTGTACCAACCTGTGATCTGAATCTAAAGAGGACTTTCCAGGTACAAAACACCTTGGGCATTTTTCTCCCGAGAGGAGAATGCTTGGGGCGTTCTACACCAAGGGGTTTTGCCTGAAAATTTAACAGTCAATTCCATAGATCCCCACATGTTTTGGATTAAGTCCTGACAGTCGTGCCACATATTTCTACACAGAAAAATGAGAAAAAGGTTGTGGAAAGGGGTTTGCCTTGGTCAAACCCTTGGTCTAGATTAAACCTTGAAAATGGGAACAAGGAAATAATTCAAATTTGGGCTCAAATCTAGGGGTACACAATGCCTGTTCATAAGAACATAATGCCCAAGGCGTTATGTACCTAGGAAAAACCACCAAAAATGAAATGGGGAGTCAGGCTGATAGGGCAGATGCCAGAACATGAGGAGATAGATAGCTGGATCAAGCATAATAGACATGAAATATTAGAATCATCAAAATGGGGCCTAATTGAGCATCCAATTATGGGTGCTAACTTTTTAAGATGGTACACAAATAAATGCTTCCAATCATACAACATGTAGCAATAAATAATTTTGAGTAATATTGTTAATTTTCTAAATCATTGTATAAGAAGCCAAAATATATTGTTTCCCCTTTCTAGACACATCTTAATCAATCCCAACAATGTTGTCCATTCTTATTTTCCTATAATGTATTTTTTAGAGATTACAATTAGGAATAAAGTGTTGACCATGATGAATAATTGTGAGGGGGTGATCACCTATTCCCACACACTTTTCAAAACTTGTACTCTATTGGTAAACTATTAAACATCAACACTAACAACTTCCAATTTATCGATTAAGCACATAAAATGTAAACGTTTAAACACAGGAACACTGACACAAAGGACACCAAGATTTATGTGGAAAATTCAAACTGGGAAAAACCACAGAGAAGTTAATTCTCATGAAAATGTAAACATCGGATAAGGTGACACCGGTTAAGGTGATTGTACAAAGGATCACTACCGGTTGTTCTCACTATAGGTAAGGATCACTGCCAATTGGGATAACTACCCTTAAATATGAAAAAGTCTCACTGCCAAAATAAAGATAGATTTAATGAAAATACGAACTGATAAACTTGCATCTGAATATGCATGAACAGTTCAACACTTAAGCCATGTCACCACAAATACCAGTAGATTATAAACTGTTTGGTCCACTGCTACCAGTATGTAAGCACTGAATGAATCTTTATCGTGTCACCTCTGCTCACATACAACACTGTCACAGGTTCACACTGTATTTTTCACCATATACACCATGCATGCCACACGTGGATACAATTTTTTTTTCCTTTATTTATACCACTATCCGATCATACATATGTCGACTTCACACAAAATGTGTGACAACCCCAATGCTAAGGAAATTACAATTACATTTAATGCATAACATCTATCTTAAATATAGGACATACATAAGATCAAGTACAAGCTTGGTGTAGAGGCTTTGGGTATCAAGACACTTTGGTCAAATACGTTTGTTGAATGCTTCAAACTTCCCATGTTCACTAGTGTTCCCAATGCATCTTATTGCTCCAAATGGTCCAAATCAATCCCACCTTAGCCTATTGATCCTAAGGCCTTCAACCACTTATTTCAACCCAATCCAATGTGAATCAACTTTTCTCAAAGTACCACTCATTAATTATGCCTCAAACCCAACTTATACCCTTCAATTAGGCCTACTAGCCAATTAGGCCTCCTAAGAATGCTTTCTTCCATTTTCACTTAAAATTCCCAAAACATCCACCAAAATAATCAGAGATCTAGACACCCTTTTTAGAGTTCTACAACCTATCCTAAAACCAAATAGGGTTACTTTGGGCCAACTATACGAGATAGGGCTATTTGTTTGGTTTTAAGGGAAAATTAGCCCAATTTTACAAAGCAAGTATGTGTTAAACCTGACCCAAAACTCCACAACTCTCAAAAGTCTTGTGTCTTGATGCAAATCAAAGGATTTTCAAGGTTATTTGGTCCTATGCACTCATTTTATAGGAAAACCCCAAAACCCTCATGTAACAAGCCTAAAAACTAGGGTTGTCTAGTTAAGGCTCTTTCCTTCACTTCTAGGGTTCAATACAAATTCCTGCAACATTTATTGGACATCTCCTAACACTGTCTAACATAAATAAAACCTATCTTCTTAATTCATATCTTCCATTGCTATACCCTTGACACTCTTTCATGCACTTTTCTCCTTTCAACTCACGGTGTACACCTTCTCTACCACTCGCCTTGCAAATTTGAGGTTAGTAACATTAAATTTATGTTACAAGGAGTCCATTCTATGAGAAACAAGATTGACATTCATAGAATGGCTCCAAACTCCATGGTATTCCTCAAAACAAGGAAAAACAATGCACTTTATTGTAGTAGTTAGTAATATGGATTTAAGTTTGATTGAAAAGAACTACGAATCCATTCAATTACTCCCAAAACACTTAGTTTTCAATGCCTACTTCATCCACAATGATTGAATAACTAGACCAATCAATGAAACATGCAAAGAACTCAAGAAAATGCAAGAAATTATGTTTTTTATTAGATTTGTTGTTACCAGTCCGTACACTTCTGTACCACCAAAAACCAACAGATGAAACGCCTCTCAGAGGCTTTATAGACACCTGTGCCAACTTCCCAAATTGAACCCAATCATTTTGATTTCTTAATTAGCCAAAAACAACACTAAAACCCATTTCCCGCCTAAAGGCCCAACTAGCCATTATTTTCAAAATTTTGAATTTAAAACTATTAAAAGCTATCACTAAATGACTAACTCCTAAATGAATCCCACCAATGGATCCTCATGCGTCATTTGACATCCCTAGACCACTCCTATGTCCTTTCTAAGACCATTACATGACATAGACCCATTATTACATCTTTTTGGTCCTATGGTCCTTTCAGGACCACTAAGACATTTACCCATTACATTCAATTTATTACAACAAATTGCCATTATAGGCTTTAAATTAGTATAATCAATCTTGTGTCATCTTGGACTCCATCTTTTTCCCCTGGTTCCATCTTGTATCCATTTTGTCTTGTAGGTTCTCCTGCACCATACTCCCCACCAACAAAAGAACTCTCGACCCAAGAGTTGAATGGATTGATCTTGACTCCATGGGTCCTCCTTGAAGGTATCTGATGATGTGACTTTATAGGGGACATATGTTTCAATAGAAACTCCCCAAAAGTTTCCTTCTTCCTCTTGCAACTGCATTACACTAAAAAAAAAATCAGATTTCAAAACATTATGTTTAGTCCCCATCTTGGGACAATCATCGCCTTGATGTTGTTCCTTCACATTCTCTGTCTTCCTCCAATCTCTTAGACCTATCCAAACATGTAACGTTGAAGTATTACCCTCTCCCCTGCTTTGTACCCTTATAGGGTATACAATGGTGCCAATTCCAATGGTCTCTTGACCCACACAACACTGCTCCAAGGGTTCGATATGTACCCTATCCTTTTCCTTTCTCTGTTGTTGCTTAGGATCTCCTTCCCGATATATATCCTCTCCCTTCAAACCCTGCATACACACCTGCATATTTTTTCCAAAGCAAATAATACTATTATCCTTTTTTACATCACAAAGAAAAGGTGTTAATTGATATCTTTTAATGTCCTTATGTACCAAATATGTGTTTGTGTACCCATCATGGATTGTGCTTCTTAAGTGCTGCCATGGTCTACCCAATATAATATGTCCACATGTCATTGGAATGACATCACACAAAAATTTATCCTGATAAGGTCTGATTGAAAAATTGACATAACCTTTCTCACTAATCACCACATGTTGCTCTTGACTAACCCAAGTGGCATTGTAAGGATTAGGATGTGTAAAAGTTTTCAATCCCAATTTGTGCACCATGTCATATGAATCACGATTATCATGTGAAACTGAATTGACTATCAACTTACATACCTTGCCATGACTCAAGCAATTTGTCCTAAATATGGATACTTGATTTGATGCTTGCTACTGCAACTTTCCCTTCCTATCATGAGAAAGTTCCCTTCCAATTCTGGTTCTGCCATTAATGGTTTCGTGTCTTCTTTCCTCTCATATTCATGTGTCAAATGTACCCTTCTGTCCTTGCCTTTGTCTGATTCTCCCCACCTTGGAAATTTGAATGATGGATGCCCAACTTCATTGCAATGGTAGCATATCCCTGTGAAAACATGAGTGCTTTTGCCTGCTCCATATCTACCTCCTCCTCTAGAATTGTAACCTCCTCTTTATTTTGATGTAGACCCCTTGCCTTTATCACCGTATCCTTGTGTCTCATGACTTTATCTACCTCCTATTCCTCTCATGGATGCTCTACCTCTATTATTACCCCCTTATATTTATTGTTTCCTCTTCAACTTCTCCTCTGCCCTCACTGCACGTTGAAAACACTCTCCTAGTGTTTAAGGAACACTCAATCCAATCTCATCCTACATATTATAGCTTAGGCCACTCAAGTACCTGGCCACTTTCTCCTCTTCCTCCTATACTCCGCCCCTAATACTCAGTTTGTGAATTTACTCAGTGTAAGTCATAACATCCATATCCTTTTGTTTCAAGTTCTGCCTCATCCTTCTTCTTTGTATATCAAAATCAGTAGGTAAGAACTGCCCCTTCATCATGGCTTTCATCCTTTCCCAACTAGTGATCTTGTTCAACCCCCTAGCCGTACTTTTAGTTTGTATCCTGGTCCACCAAGTTAATGCAGTACCCCTCAGCCTAGACTTAGTAAATTTCACTTTCTTATCATCCTCCATGTCTTCTATTTCAAAGAAATTTTCAAGGGATTCTAACCACCCTAGTACTTCTTCACTCTCCATCCTTCTTTGGTATATTGGTAGGTCAACAAGACCCCTAACTCCTCCACCTTGAACTTCCTTCAGAAATCTTACCAACCTCCTCTCTTCGGGATCTTCTTCTTCCATATGCTCTTCATGTCCTCCATCATCATTGTGATCTTCCTCATTGTCATGGTTTTCTTCCCTCTAGGTTATTTCCTTTCTTTCTCAAGGGCTTCAATAGTTGCTAGAAGTTGTAACCTCTCTCTCCTTCCTTGCCTATCGTCTCTGTATTTTGCAAATTAAAACTCTATCTTCTCCTTCTTTTCCTTCTCAAGGGCTTCTCTCAATTCTTCAATCTCCCTAGCCATTTGGTTCTTTGGTGCCATCTTTCACTATCACAACTTAACCAACCCTAAATCATTCCCCTAAAGGACCTAATTGTTGCGTTGATACCATTATGGTTGCAGAGGCTTGGGGTATCAAGACACTTTGGTCAAATAATTTTGTTGAATGCTTCAAACTTCTCGTGTTCACTAGTGTTCCCAATGCACTTTATGGCTCCAAATAGTCCAAACTCAATCTCACCTTAGCCTATTGATCCTAAGGCCTTCAACCACTTCTTTCAACCCAATCCAATGTAAATCAATTGCTCTCAAAGTCCCACTCATTCATTATGCCTCAAACCTAACTTATACCCTTCAACTAGGCCTACTAGCCAATTATGCCTCCTAAGAATGTTTTCCTTCGTTTTCACTCAAAATTCCTAAAACATCCAGCAAACTAATCAGAGATTCAAACACCCTTTTCAGATTTCTACAACATATACTAAAAACAACTAGGGTCACTTTGGGCCAACTATACGGGATAGGGCTATTTGTCTAGTTTAAAGGGAAAATTAGCCCACTTTTACAAAGCAAGTATGTGTTAAACCTGACCCCAAACCCCAGAACTCTCAATAGTCTCGTGTCTTGATGCAAATCAAAGGTTTTCAAGGTTATTAGGTCCTATGCACTCATTTGATAGGAATACCCCAAAACCCTCATGTAACAAGCCTAAAACTAGGGCTTTCTAGTTAAGACTCTTCCCTTCACTTCCAAGGTTCAATAAAACTTCCTACAACATGTCTTGGACATCCCCTAATACTGTCCAACATAAAAAATATGTCTCCTTAATTCAGATCTTCCACTACTATACCCTTGACACTCTTTTCATGCACTTTTCTCCTTTCAATTCACAGTGTACGCCTTCTCTACCACCCTCTCTGTAAATTTAAGGTTAGTAACATTAAATCTATGTTACAAGGAGTCCATTCTATGAGAAACGGAGATTGACATTCATAGAATGGATCCAAACTCCATGGTATTCCTCAAAACAAGGAAAAATAATGCACTTTATCGTAGCAGTCAACAATATGGATTTAAGTTCGACTAAAAAGAACTACAAATCCATTCAATTACTCCCAAAACACTTAGTTTTCAATGCCTACTTCATCCACAATGCTTGAATAACCAAACTAATCAATGAAACATGCAAGGAACTCAAGAAAATGCAAGAAATTATGTTTTTTATTGGATTTGCTATTACAAGTCTATACACTTCCGTACCACCAACAACCAACAGATGAAACACCTCTCATAGGATTTATAGACACCAGCCCAAATTTCCCAAACTGAACACAATCGGTTTGATTTCTTAATTAACCAAAAACAACACTAAAACCCATTGCCCACCTAAAGGCCCAACTAGCCGTTATTTTCAAATTTTTAAGTTTGAAACTATTAAAACCTATCACTAAATGACTCTAACTCCTAAATGAATCCCACCAATGGATCCTTTTGCATCATTTGTCATCCTTGGACCACTCCTAGGTCCTTTCTAAGACCATTACATGTCATAGACCCATTATTACATCTTTTTGGTCCTATGGTTCTTTTAGAACCACTAGGTCATTTACCCATTATATTCGATTTATTACAATCAATTGTCATTATAGGCTTAAAACAATATAATCAATCTTTGTGTCATCTTGGAATCCATCCTTGGTCCCTGGTTCCTTCTTGTATCCATTTGGTCTTTTAGGTGCTCTTGCACCAATGCTACACCACGAACCACAAATAGGTCACACCTAAGATGTTACAATATATATTACATTTTCCAAGAGCTACCACAACCAGGACCAAAAGATGTGGCCACCGATAGACGAATCACCATTATACAATGTAGCTGATATACCAAAAACATCTGATGAACTTACACGAATGTCTAGATACCTGTAGAAACTTTATAGCCAACGCACGCACCAGAAATCGATTGAATAGTCCATGTGAAAGAATACCGAAAGCATGCCAGTGCACCAAAAAACAAAATATCATGAGTATGACAATGCATACTGCCATTGAATGCTAGGAACACCAAAAATGTTCATGTTGAACATGTCTTGTGTATAACCGAAACTCTTGTTGTGTAAACGATAATCAATAGGTACATAACCAAAACTACCAACAACCAACCGATACTGCTAGAGTTTCGGTATGGAGGTTTCGACATCAATGAAAATCATTGCCTACAACAACTCAATAAGTCTAACAATCTCCCCCTTTGGCATTGATAGAAAAACACCGAAAGAAAAACTCCCCATGAGTAAATGCAACATTTATTCTCTTTTTCTCTCCCCCTTTTTCCACAATGACAAAGAGCCCAAAAACTAACCAAGTAAATTCAAAGCAATACGACAGTCTTTACGGAAAATACCTTTTTATACCTCTCCCTTAGAATAGGAAACTCCTTCCACAAAACAATTTACCTCCATCGGAGTACACAAACTAGCACAATCCACCATCCCGTTGAATGACTTCATCCAATCCAAGGAATGAAACCTCTACACAAAATCCTTTGCATCAGTAGGATGCCATAAGCCAACCCCAACAAGACCTCAATCATGTCTCTTACCAGCCAAAAGTTTTTTATTCGATCTTCTCTTTGTCTTTGCAACAACAACCACTCCGTTTGAAGTTGACCAACTCTGATTTTTTGTTTTCCATCTTGATCCTTGAAAATGTCATACGACTTGCCAAGCTCATTCAATTCCTTCTCAATCACTTCGCTCTATCCTCAGAAATTGTCTACAACATCAGGCCACCAAAGACAATACCTATAAGTATATTCAATCTTCTTCACACACTTCTTCATCTCATCGATAACTCTAGAGAGTCTTTGTTTTGCATTTTCACACTTCTTTACTATAGATTTATCCACCATCAGGTAATCTGCTCCAAACTGCAACAACTCAATCTCAACATTCATGATTAACTATGTTGGTAACATACAAGACACACTGGAAACTGTAATCTTTCTACTGATTGGATGATCAGTCAAAAAATTGTCATCGTATTCTTATCCTCCGAAGAACATTTGATCCACAAACCATCAAGCTTTCCATACTCATCATTTTCCAACATAGTTATCACCATACTCGAATCCATACGCATAGAATTTCTCAGAGAGGGCACAATACTCTCCATATTTTCTTCCTCTTCTTCAACTTCCATCTTTCCTGCAACATTTTCTTCTTTATCTTCTTCCTCATATTCTGAAATTGTAACTATTTAGTTTCCTTTCTCATCAGTCTTCAACTTCTTCCAGATACTTTTGACCAGAGGAGGAACCCTCCTCACAATGACTTATAGACATAGCACCAGAAACAACCAACCCAAAACAAATATTCATTTGTAATGTAGAAAAGTATTCCTTGCACGCACTCACATTGTCCTCTAAGAAACTTAGATATATGCAAATCTACTTACCGACAAGAATGTTGGTCCTCCACTCAAAGCTCTCATTCTTTGGTAAAGATTTCATAAATTATAATACCAAGCACATCAACAACGAACCAAATTTAATGCATATTCATCTTCTACTGACATTTTTACATTCTCAACGAAGTTGTCGAGAAACATTTTACACAAATCTATTTGCAGATTCTCCTTCACTATCTTGCATGAAATATACACAGCTAAAGCAGAAGTCAAACCCTCACGATTCTGAAACTGAATTTTGTAAGAGACACCATAAGCAACATACCTTATAATTGGATCTTCAATGGTTATCTATAAGGAATGCACGCTGATCATGACTAATTTTCGTAGATCTTCTACCTCCCGATAACTAATAGAATTCTTCTCGGGTAATTCGCCAATACTGCACAATCCAGTAACTGCCTCAATTACCTCCTTCAATTTCACATATGTTTTTGTCAAGCATTAAGGTTTCTCCATGAAACTGAATTAACAAAAATAGAATAAATTCCCTGTCATTACACCACGAAAATTCGCCCTAGATATCAAGCCCAAGATTTTTGATTCTCTGCATATCCTCCATAGGCAATCCAGATACGACTGTGATCAAACTCCTTTACTTCAACCTTCTTCATCTTCCTCGCTATGGATGCACGAACAACAGACTTGGGTGCCATAAGCTTAAAGAGGAAACTTCTTCCACAAGCTCTCTACAAGTTTGCAATTTTCCTTTCATGCTACAATACCAAATGTTTAAAAAAAATTGCCTTTAAAGCCACAAAATATCACAATTAAGTTTCCCACCAAATTTAAATATTGCTGACACAACCCAGTCGCTTTGTGCGCATCACATCAATCAATCAATAACCATATTTATTAACTTTCGAATCATCATACAAGAGGCACACAAGTCTCTAATCAGTATCACCTCAAGGCAAAGGAGTGTATGAGTTGGCATGTTGAGTACTCCCCCTAAGCCCAAGCGTTCAACTCAGTTGTCAGTAGAGCTAGTACCGAGATCCAGTACAATCGAACTTTCTACACCATCTCTTTTCTTCCTCCATTCTATCTTTTATTTCTGAGCTCCACTAGATTCTGCATCATGATTATTATTTCCAGTATTTTCCAAAAAAATTTAGATCTGCATGATTTTGAATAATGACCAGTCTGTCCACATTTGAAACAACTCACATTTCATTTTCTAGATAGCACCGAATGGACTTTAGATCTGCATTGACTAGCCTTGTGACCAAAATTATGTCACACAACAATTTTCTCAAAATACATTAACCATTGCATTCTTTTGTTCCTGATATGATCCTTGACTCTTACATTGACTTGCTTTATGACCAATTTTATGACAATTGAAGCATTGAATCTTCTGCACCTTTCTCATTTTACAATCTACTACCTTATGACCAATTTTTTTGCAAATATAACAACAATCATTGAAAGATAAATACCTTTGAGAATTTGGTTGTCTTACCGTAGGCCTTCTTGTAGATGTGTCTCATTTTTTTACCTAACTTGTTACCTCAACCTTTGCATCATCTTCATTTGCCTTTTCCTTGCCTTTATCCATCCGATTTGAACATTCACCCACAAACCCTAATCCTTCTTTATCCTTGTGACCTTTCTAAGAGGATGAGAATTGATCCAAGATAGTACCACTCTCACAAGCCTTTGCTTTTGATCTCAGCTTCTTCAGTTCCAATTCCATCTTTTCATTTTATTATGAACTCTTTCTGACTATCTCCTTGAATTTTTCTTCAATCTCTTTGCATTCTTCCATTGTCATTTCTAGTTCAATTCTTGCTAACCAAGCATTCTTTGAGTTGTAGTTCAATCCATCTTCTTCCCTTTGTATTTTTTCATCCAACTTCCTTTCAAGAACAACTATTTTCTCTTTTAGTTCCTGATCTTGATCTGTATCATTGTCTTTTGATTCTTTCAATTCCCCAGAGCAACAACTCTATCTTTAGATTCCTTCAACTCTTGACTAACCTCCTCGTTCTTTGCTTTGAACTTCTTAATCTCATCTCTTAATTTTGCAATGCAAGCATTTGCTTCCTTCAGGTTTTCTTTCAACTCCTCATTTTTTGACTCAGTATCTTCAACAACTCTCATCATAATTTGTCAATATTCCTCTGTGTAGAATCCTCCTTCCATATGTTCAAGCAACCAAGATCTTCGTCAAGCGGTTAAGTTTTATCTACAAGGGACCAAGCTCTAATACCAATTGTTGAACATGCCGAATAACTAAGAACGGGGGGGGGGGGGGGGGGGGGGAGAATCAATTATTCCCACACACTTTTCAAAACTTTTACTTTGTCGGTAACTATTAAACATCAACAATAACAATTTCAGATTTATCGGTTAAACACATAAAACATCCACAGAAAATGTAAACACAAGAACACCGACACAAAGAACGCCAAGATATACCTGGAAAACCCAAACTGGGAAAAACCAAGAAGAAGCTAATTCTCATGAAAATGTAAACATCAGTTAAGGTGATTTGTACAAAGGCTCACTACTGGTTGTGCTCACGCAGGTAAGGCTCATTGCCAGTCAAGCTAACTACGCTTAAATATGAAAACGACTCACTGCCAAAATAAAGATCGATATAATGAAAATATGAACTGATAAACTTGCATCTAAATATGCATGAATAGCTCAACCCTTTATCTTTGTCACCACAAACACCAGTAGATTACCAATTGTTTAGTCCACTGCTATCAGTATGTAAGTACTGAATAAATATTTGTAGTGTCATCTTTGCTCACATATAACACCACCACAGGTCCGCACTATCTTTTTCACCACATACACCATACATGCCACATACAGATACAAAAAGGTTATGCTTTATTTATACCAGTATCTGACCATACATATGTCAACTTCACACAAAACGTGTGACAACCCCAATGCTAAGGAAATTACAATTATATATAATACATAGCAATGATCCTAAATCTAGGACATACATCTTGATCAATTACATGCTACACCACGACCCATAGATAGGTCACACATAAGAGGTTACAATGTATATTACATTTTCCAAGGGCTGCCACAACCAGGACCAAAAGATGTGGTCACCATTAAACGAATCACCATTATACGTTGTGGCCGATATACCAAAAACATCTGATGAACTTGCACAACTTTCTAGATACTTGTAGATACTACGTAGCCAATGCAAGCACCAAAAACGGATAGGATAGTCCATGTGAAACAGAATACCGAAAGCATGTCATTGCACCAAAAACAAATAGATCATGAGTAGGACAATGTACATTGTCAATGAATACCAGGAACACCAAAAATATTCATGCTGAACCTATCCTGTGTATAACTGAAACTCTTGTTGAACAACCAATAATCAAGTACATAACCAAAACTGTCAACAACCAATCGATACCACCAGAGTGTCGGTATGGAGGTTCTAACATCAATGACAATCAATGCCACCAACAACTCAATTAGTCTAACATAAAGATTTTCCATATTTAACTAAATTTGGGTTTCTAGCTTATATGTAAGCTTAGACACCAAAATGCTACAAATTGTTAAAAAAAAAATTAATTGATATCAAACAATGATTGTTTGAGTGGTTGGATCTTTGTTGAGACTTGAGAATGAGTTTGACTAAGGATTGTAACCATTCTGAATTGTTTAAGTTTTGTTTGGTCATTTTTTACAATCCTATATTTTCATGATAAATTTTTAAAAAAATCAATATAAGTAAAGACACAAGGACCTCAATATCAACTAAGAAGAAGAAAGACTCAAAACAAACATTTAGAAAAGATCCATACAAATATTGTAAGGCAAACAATGATTTTTCAAAAGATTGTTATTCAAGACACAAGCAGTCAAAATGGATTCAATTTTTGTGTTAAGGAGAAATGAAAAATCTAGAAAATGTTATTGTTGGGCATACTATCCGGTAATTTGACATTGTTAAAAAATCTGTTTGGCCCTTTTATATAAAGCAGACAATGCAACTTAGTTTTAAAATCAATACCAAGGACTTGCACTTAGTCTTGTCCATTGAGAAAACACATGTTTGAGACATTGAAGTTGTTAAGACTTGTGCCTAGTCTCAATTTTATAGAGTTTCAAATTCATCAATTGGAAATTGATTATGATGATTTGCAAAGAAAACTTTCCTAGATACAAGTAAAACACCGCTTAAGAGAATTGGCCCTTTATATTCTTTAGTACCCATTTAATTTCAACAAGTAATTTTCATTAAGAAAAGCGTACTCATCTACCCATCAACTAGCTTTTCCAACATACAATCAAACTATAATTAACCTATATTTTAAAATTAGTAATTTATCAAACTATAATAAGGTTGCTAATAAATGAAAAACAACTTAGATATCAATTTTTGCCATGTAAACAAGATTGATTTAGAAGGGCTTCCTAAAAATGTGATCCACTAATTGCATTGCTCTCACAATGCATATAAACAACTTAGATATTAATCTTTTCAGCCCATAAGCCTCATCCTAAATGTTACTCTTATATCACATTCTCCAATTCATATAACCTATTTATGCCTCTTCATGATATCCTTTCATAATAACTATGTAATGTCCCCATTTCATAAGTAAAAATGATAATTGATTAAACAAGTTTAAATTAAAGATTTAAACTTGTTAAGAAATAACAATGAATATATTAATACAATAACAAGAATATGACTTAATGTTGTAGAAGAACAAGAGCCACTAAAAGACCGTTCATCATAATAAGACCAAGGTTCCACGTCATTGAAGTCAATGACTAGACTTTCGACTACAGGAAAGGATACCTGTGATTATTCTATCTGCCAATTCAGTGAAGTAGATATATAATCATATCTTAACTGGCTAAACAACAAACCAAACCGATTCCTATAATGACTAATCAACTATGGAAACTGATGATTATATTAATAGGTCAAAGACATTAGATATAATGATTGATTAAAATAGGTTTCAAACCTATTATGAATCAGTTTAGGAAGGTGTCTATTCAATTGCATCTCTGCATCCCTAATCACAAGTATAAAAAGATGTTCGCCTCAATCTCTCAAGGCATCATTGGAGAACATTTATTTTATATATTTTGATTCCTTATTGGAATTGCTCAGATTGAGTACAAAGCCATATAGGCTTCCTATCAGTTGCAAGCATCAAATTGCCAATCACAGATAACACCAAATTGCAATATCAGAAACAAAAATTCATACTTCATTGCATGGATAAATAACATCAATACAAAAAAAGCAATTGCAAGCTGGAGTTATTGATTGCAGATTACTAAGGGATACATTAGACATAACACCTTCAGTAGTTAAGTCTCTTACCAAGAGATCACAATTATTTACCTTCTTGAGAGAATGCATAATTACCTACAGATAGATCCAGTATTGCACAGTATTAGTATTATTGTTATACCAGAAACAGCATAAGTCTGTGAACAATTCTCTTAAATTGTAGTACAACATCATGATCAAAATTGTAAATAAGTAAAAAAGTGGAATTATCTTCCATTACTTGCTTTCAGACTTGTATAACATATTGCAAGTTATATTGTCTTCTATTTCTTGTGATATAAACATCTTTTGATATAATAAGTAAAGAATAAAGGGATCAATCCTTTAGTGTCTCGTAATCAAGGAAAAAGGGGAGATTACAATCGGTATCAGAGTGTCAGGATCCCTTTGGTTGTCTGATGGATATTATTTTTACAAATTTGAAGTTTTTTTTGTGTTTTTTCAGAGTTTATGCTTTTTTTGAATTTTTTGACAATATTGAAATAGCAAAATAACAATGCTTGGAAAAGGATGAATTACAATGCAACAATTCACTAGCAATTTTATTTCATTATCCCTCTAGGAAATATTTGCAATGTCAAATACAATCCATATGAATTTTATTTAAAATTAAATAAGAGGAACCTGTAATTGATCACAAGCATTCACAATCACTCCAAATTGCATCACAACCTTCTGGAATTGTGCATTTACTAATGCCTATCATGCAATTTTGGTATTGGAGGCTCTCTCCACACAAAACGAAGCCTGTATCACTAAACTCTGCCCCTTAAACTGTAGTTGCAGCCTCCCATATAAATGTTGTGGCCAGTAGATGTATCATTGCTTCTTGGACACCAAACACAGGTCTTTAAATGACTGCGATCTGCATTAAAACAAGCTTCTACCCTTTCACAATGGTTCAATGGTTCTGATATCAATTGGGCCGCCAATTCCTCTATCACTGCAATTAAAACTGTAGGCATTCTATAACTCCAACCCTCTAATCCATTCACAGTTAGACACAATTATGGCCTCCGAGTAAGACCATCATGACGACACAATTCACTGGTATGGCACAACCAATTCAAAGTGCACAGGATCTGAAGAATTCATAATTCTTCCAGCTTTCAATTTCTGAAACCTCGGCACAACTCACCATACAAATCACAGAATTCACAAATGCATAAGGATGAGTTCGATTTCTACCTCCATGGTTTTATAATCTCCCAAATGCATATCGAGCTTGAAGCTTCAAGCTCACACCTCGCATAACTTAAAGAATATATGTTTTTTGTTGCAAAGTTTGAAATAACACTAAAGTGCCCAAAGTCAACTTCATTTAATAACATTAAATGGCTCTTATTCAAACTTTATAAAATAAGCTTTTAATTTAAACATTAATTAAGTGAAACTTAATTAATGATTATAAACCAAATAAATAGCTTATTAATTCCTTCAAATGATTCATCAATATCTAGGTGCTCTCTGCCTGAGCTTGACGCCAAGGTGCCCCTGCCAAAAATAGCTTTGACCATAAATTTGACTTAATTGAAAGCTCTGATGTCCCCACAACTCCATACTACTACCAAACTATTCAGGTGCCCCTGCTAAATACAATAACCCTGACTTTCCTGAAATAGTCACTTACTATAAATAGCAAGTGTTCTAATCTAACTCAAATGAAGAGCAATCATGAACATCCCTGACCTCTAGAGAGGGAAAATAGCCTCTGGAACGACCAACTGAGACCCTCTATTCAACTGATTTGCCTACGAGAATCATTGATAGGCTAATCCTCACTACAACTCGAGGTGAGTTAAAATGGGGACATTACAATCTGCCCTCCCTGAAATTGCTTGTCCCCAAGAAATCTCGCATTTGATAGCACACTGGACTCCACCTGAAAGGAAGTCACACCTCCACCAGGATCCCACAGATAAATTTGTGTAATGTCCCTGTCATCACTAACTAATTTCTGTAATGATAACATTACCCATATAATCAACAGAGTATGCCAAACCAAATGCAACGCAACAACTGGTAATGATGAAGTAGGAACATCACACAAAAGCATCTCTATAGGCAAACCAGATTTGTCCCCAATCTCTACGCAAAATAAGCTATCATACCAATCATCAAGCTCATGCGCTGACAAACTGTGCACTCAGAAGATATCTTGTACATGAGGATCAAATGTAAAGTTGTACGCACTCCTCACCATGTACACCTCTAAAAATTCCTCCATAAGGCCCATTTGGAATCCTGGGGCATTGATGAGATCCTAAACATCGTCATCACTCTTCATAAGAGGGGGACCAACATCAAACTCAAATAGCTAATTGTCATAAGATAATGCAATACCCATATCAAACAAGGGATTGTTCACAAAGTGAACCGCACCTGTATGTTGATCAGAACTATGTAACCCTGAACTGCTAGAGACATGATGTGTGACCTACTCCTTAGTCATATCATGTCCTTATATAATCTTACTCTCCTCTCTAAAGAGATACATAATGTGCAAACTCCCCTCTGTGATTCCCCTCAACACATATCTCTTGCCTCGATACTCAAACCTCATCTCCATCGAGCGCAGGCTGAGGGTAAACTCCTCAATATCCTGTAACCACTGCATACCCAACACAATGTCCATCTCTCCCAGGTTGACTGCATAAAAATCAAACTGTAACTTGTAATCATAAAAAGAAAGAGAGAGATGACGTATGCATCTAGTATAGGTGAGGGTATAGCCATCTGCCACCCTAACTCAGAAACCGACAAATTCCTCCGCCTAGAGACCAAACCTACTAACAAACCCCTTGTGAATGAAGTTACGCATGGCCCTAGTATCTAACATGGCAATACAACTTTGACCATCCACCAATCCTATGATCCTGAAAGCGGATGGAAGTGGTACTGTGGTGGATAATACTATCGGTGATAGTTTGGCATAAGGACCAAACTCCGAAGAGACTTTTTGAACCTCATAACCATCCGAATCAGCTAGCTGAGGTGAAATTTCAGCCTCATCATCATCATCATCATCATTATAATATACCCACATAGATTGATTTGCCTTACCCCTAGGCCTCAAAGGGAAAGAATGATCTGTTATAAGGCTCTTTACACTAATAGAAAAGTTGTCTCCTCAAATCCTCACAAGTTGCCTTATCATGTTTCACAACTGATTTATTTTTTCATCAACAACTGGTGGGTGAACCTCATTTGAAGGTAAGGTGGTGGTTTTAGGTTGTGCTTGCCTCTTAGGAGTTGATAGCTCCATGCTTCTAGCCTTTTTGATGGCCCCATGCAGAAAAGGCGCGTGGTCAAATGCCTTGAGCCAACCTCTCAGTGGCTCTTGTAGTCCCTCTATAAATAGCATGACCAAGCGTTTCTCTGTCATATCAAGGACCATGACAGAGTCTCAGAAACTCATCAATGAAGGACTCCAAGCTGCCCACCTGTCTAAGATGAGAAAGGTCTTGGAAGTATGATTCTGGATCCTTCCTGTCAAATCGCTCTATCAGCCTATCAGCAAACTCTTGATATGAGGTAATAAGATTATGATGCAAGGTGACCATCCCATGATGCCACCACTCGTGCGTTGCCCCGTCTAGATGCAAATATGAAACTTTATAGCATCCACCTCTTTCATAGGCCTAAGTGTTAGGAATGTGTCAACCTTACTAATCCAAGCTCAGGCCGAGACCTTTCCACTACCATCAAACATAGGAAGAGTGAGCTTACTAGTCGCATGCTTTAGATCAACATTATTATTTCTTGGCCTTCTCTCCTACCTAGGTCTGCTATGCTCTCTCCTTTGAGTCATATAACTGTCAAAAGGCAGGTGATTCCTAACTCTATCAAGAAATGCCTCCCACTCATCATGCATAGCCATCATATCATCAATAAAATCTCCAACTTCCCCCTCCTCTACACTCCCTACCTTAGATTCGTTCCTCAAGAATGTGGGACGTGTATGCCTATCATATGTAACTGCAGGAGCCACTCTTGCCCTAGGAGTCCCCATTGGCATTAGTGAGCTGTTGTAAAACCTGTGTAACCTATTGTTAGTCTGCTACCAACCCCCTAAACAACTCCATAGCTTCCCTGTCCCTATCATTTTTTGCATTCATGAGTGGACTGCCACCCCTCCTATCATACATGGTCTCCTCTAGTGGTATCTGCACCTGTTCAATTTGTGGCTCTACTCTTCCCCTGCAAGAATAATATTTGTTTGAATAAAACCTCCAAGGTTGCATGCAATACCCAACTGTGCAAGATGGCAGGAAAATCGCTCTAATACCACTGTCAAAAGCCCGTTGGTTCTACCCTTGTTCAACTGTCTCTGATGGATATTGTTTTTGCAAATTTGAAGTTTTCTTATGTTTTTTAAGAGTTTATGTTTTTTTGGGGATTTTTTGACAATATTGAAATAAGAAAATAACAATGCTTGGAAAAGGACTAATTACAATCCAAAAATTCACTAGCAACTTTATTTCATTATCCCTCTATGAAATATTTACAATGTCAAACACAATGCATATGAATTTTATTTAAAATAAAATAAGAGGAACCTGTAACTGATAACAAGCATTCACAATCACTCCAAATTGCATCGCAACCTTTTGGAAATGTGCATTTGCTAATGCCTAAGCATGAAATTTTGGTATTTGAGGCTCTCTCCACACAAAATGAACCCCACATCGCTAAACTCTGCCCCTTAAATTGTAGCCGCAACCTCCCATAAAAATGTCGTGGCCAGTAAATGAATCGCTACTTCTTGGACACCAAACTCAGGTATTTCAATGACTGTGATCTACATTAAAACAACCCTCTACCCTTGCACAATGCTTTTGATATCAATTGGGCCGCCAATTCCTCTATCACTGCAATTAAATCTATAGGCATTCTATAATTCCAACCCTTTGATCCATTCACAGTTAGACGCAATTATGGCCTCTTAGTAAGACCATCATGATGACACAATTCACTAGTATGTCACAACCAATTCAAAGTGCATAGGCTCTGAAGAATTCACAATTCTTCCATCTTTCAATTTCTGAAACCCTCGGTACAACTCACCACACAAATCACAGAACTCACAAATGCACAAGGATGAGTTCGATTTCTACCTCCTTAGTTTTATAATCTCCCAAACGCATATCAAGCTTGAAGCTACAAGCTCACACCCCACATAACTTAAAGAACATATGTGTTTTTGTTGCAAAGTTTGAAATATAATAATTTATTATATTTCCCTCCAACACTAACATGCCCAAAGTCAACTTCATTTAATAACATTAAATGACTCTTATTCAAACTTTATAACATAAGCTTTTAATTTAATCATTAATTAAGTGAAACTTAATTAATGATTATAAATTAAAAAAATAGCTTATTAATTCCTTCAAATTATTCATCAATATCCAGGTGCTCTCTACCTGAGCCCGATACCAAGGTGCCCCTACCAAAAATATCTCTGACCATAAATTTGACTTGCTTTAAATAGTAAGTCTCAAATTGAAAGCTCCGTCGATGTCCCCACAACTCCATACTACTACCAAACTGTTCAAGTCCCCTTGCTAAATACAGTAACCTTGACTTTCCCGAAATAGTCACTTACTATAAGTGTGCCAATCTGACTCAAATGAAGAGCAATACTGGACATCCTTAACCTCTAGAGTGGGAAAATAGCCTCTGGCACGACCAACTGAGACCCGCTATCCAACTGATTAGCCTACGAGGATCATGATAGGTTAATCCTCACTAGAACTCGAGATGAGCTAAAATGGGGAGTACCGAACCTGCCACCCAATGGGGAACATATTTAAGATTAATAAAGATAGAAACAATTGAGGAACTTGTATAACAAAGAGGTTAAAAAATGGGAGAAAATGAAAGATTTAACAAGCGCATGGATCAAACCATCAAAGAGAAAAGAAATGCACATAAAAAATTGGATCAATTGTTGAGCAAGCTAACATCCAAAAATGACAACAAAGGAAGTAATAGAAGATAATTCATTCAAACTCCTACAACAAATTCAAAATCGCTTACACAAACATTCCCATCTAAAGTTGAAAAGAAAGGAAGCAGGGAGCCAATAATAATAGATCTATATGACCAATTTCGGCATGATTGGTTATATAGTAGTTTTCAACAAGACATCTGTTTAGAGGACTACATTGATCTACAGATAAAATACTCTCTTAAGAAGTATAGAAGTCATCACTTGGACTTGAAAAGGGAAAATGAAATGCATGGACACTAAGGAACAAGGGATAAACGATGACAACATGAAAATTGCATCACAAGTCTCTCACATCCACTCGTCGTCAGACGAAATGGAAGCAGTTGCACCAAAACGAGAAAATGCAATTGCAAAATTTGAAACCCCATGAAAGGATGATACAAAAGATGATCATCAAGCACCACAAGGATATTTCAAAGAGTCACAAGTCCAAGGAGAGAAAGAAGCAGCTATTGACTCATCATGTATCACAAATGAGTTATGTACATGGATCCCCAAGTATGATGAGGGTGACCCACATCATCACAAGGATCATGCACAGGAGAAGGCATAAGAGAGGTTAAAGCAAGAAATTATAATTCTGATTATTTGAAGTTGATCAAGAATATCCAACACAACTCTCTTTCATCCGTAGTTGCGAATTACATGAATAATGCAAAAGTCACTTCGTGTATTCCACTTCATCATCTTGAATTTGATAAACTAGGGAAGTTGAAAATATGGAAAGATGATAATGGCATGAAGAAATCAGATAAAGTAAGGTTGGAAAAAGATGAATCTGAGTTTCGAGACAAAGGCATTCTTCAAATTACTCCTAATCCATTGTGTGAAATTGAAGTGGACAAAGTTTATGACAGTCCATTCTTTGTGGTATATGAAGAGACTAATTTGAAGTCACACAAAGGAAAAGATGAAAACAAATTATGGGATCCTGGTGACTCTTCTATCAAGGAAGCATTGAGAACCATTTTGGAACAATATGACTCATAGTGCCATCACTAAAAGCTTTCCATCCAAATTACCAAAAGATGCAAATCAGAAAAAGATTCTTTCTTTGAATCAAAGATCAGGAATTGATTGTTGAAGTTTGATAGAAAAGGGGATTCATACTTTCATCAAATTGCTTATGCACGATAAGTATTACCATCATGGTGTTCCAGTTAAGACAACACCAATGGAAGAGCTCATGGAGATTAACCATTCAGATCCTTACTTCCATCACAAGAGTCAATGATTCCTACCAACATCGTAGGTTATTCGTTATCATAATAAGTTGGAACCATTGGAGTTACCATTTTGAATTCTTGAAGAAAGGTGTTAGGAATTTGACTCTATGGTTGAACAAAATGTTCTCCTAAATCAAAAGTGCAGCCAACCATGACATCTATTTTGATTGGAGGCATAAGGTTCAGATTATAGAAATCAGAGTAGCGCAACAATAGCTTGAGGGTATATTCATAAGCATGATTGGAATTCCATTTATAGTTGGCACCCAAAGGTTGATGAATATCAATTATTCAATGGCGGATATAAGAATATCAATGAACATCGCTATAAAGAATCCATGCAACATTGGGTCCCATGCCTTATGGATAAACAAAACAAGATTGTTACTCCAAACTCCATTGAGAACCATTGGGACTCAAAAATTTACATAATGGATGAATTACATGAGTTCAATAACATCAATATGAAGCAACGAATATATGTTGAATCATTCTACATATTCATGTGGGATTCAGGAATCACCCCGACAATTTGCGAATGCTTGTAGGCAAGCATTTTTCAAGGGGGGAGACTGTAATGTCCCAAGTCCAGAAGTAAAAATGATAATCGATTAAACAAGTTTAAATTTAAGATTTAACATTGTTAAGGAACAATGGTGAATATATTAATACAATGACGAGAATACGACTTTATGTTGTAGAAGAACAAGAGCCACTAAAAGGCCAGTGATAAGACTTAGATGCCATAAGAAGTGAATTACCGACTGCATTACCGACTGCCATAATATAGGTTGAGATAATTACGCACCAATATTGGAAAGATCGTTCATTATAATAAGACCAAGGTTCCACGTCATTGAAGTCAATGACTAGACTTTCAATTGCAGGAAAGGATACCCGTGATTACTCTATCTGTCAATTCAATGATGTGGATATCTAATCATATCTTAACCGGATAAACAATAAACCGATTACTTTAATGACCGATCAACAATGGAAACCGACGATTATATTAATCGGTCAAAGACATTAGATATAATGATTGATTAAAGAAATAATCAAACCGATTATGAAACGGTTAAGGAAGGTATCTATTCAATCACATCTCTTCATCCCTGATCGCAAGAATAAAATGAAGTTTGCCTCATTCTCTCAAGGCATCATTGGAGAACATTTATTTTATATATTTCGATTCCTGGAATTGCTTAGATTGAGCGCAAAACCATATAGGCTTCCTATTGGTTGAAAGCATCAAATTGTAAATCAGAGACAACACCAAATTGCAAGAGCAAATTGTAATATCAGAAACAACAATTCATACTTCATTGCGTGGATAAATAGAATCAATCAGAAACAATAATTGCAAGCTGGAGTTATTAATTGCAGATTACTAAAGGATATATTAGACACAACACCTTCAGTAGTTAATTCTCTTACCAAGAGTTCACAATTATTTACCTTCTTGAGAGATTGCAGAATTACCTACACACAGATCTAGTATTGCATACTACATGGTATTATTGTTATACCAAAAACAACATAAGTCTGTGAACAGTGATATTAAACTGCAGTACAACATCATAATCAAAATAGTAAATAAGTAAAGTGGAATTATCTTCCATTACTTGCTTTCAGACTTGTATAACATATTGCAAGTTACATTATCTTCTATTTCTTGTGATATAAACATCTTTTGATATAATAAGTAAAGAATAAAGGGATCAATGCTCTAGTATCTCGTAATCAAGAAAAAGGGGACATTACAATCTATCAACCCCCTTTTCCCTGTTTTTCTTTCTTTACTATTTTATTACCTTCTAAGAGCTACACAATTAGTGATTAAAGGTATTTAAGTGCTTTATAACTTATTTATGGATTATGGAGTTCTTGAACTAGTTTTTATATAATATATATAGTGGTATCTTCCACTTTTGCCTAAAAAAGAAAACAAACAAACTTATTTATGGATCAATAATAGACCTTAATGTAAGGTGCAGTACCACACTAACATTCAAGATGTTGTCTATTGTATTGTTAATCATGTCATTTAAATGACTTTTCTTCATTTAAGGAGTGATTAATAATTATTAATTAATTTATGACTCAGTTTTTGAATGTACCCGTGCAATGTATATCACAGCACAATTGCGTGTGTCCTTTATTTTTATGACTATCTCTTTATATTTCCATTGGGACCTTTTCATTAAGGAGAATCTGTCCTACATGAGTATGTATATCTGGGTGAATATTCCCTTCGAGAGTATGCATGTGGTGCCCTTTTCTTTAAGGGTATAATCTCCACATTTATTGGTTAGAGGGAAATAATCACAAACATCACATGTTAGCTTATGGATGAAATGTCCTTAAATGAACTTTGAAGTCTATTTGAGTGATGCCAAATGAAGTTTCATTTATATTTTACACAGCTTAATATACAATATATAGCACAAAGCATTCACCACAATTCAAAGAATTGCAAGAACAAAATCATGCTCTTACAAAGTTGACTTTAAGAATTGTACAACCAAGTACACAATGGCCAAAAAGAGGCCAACTTGGTAAGCATCCCTTTGTGAGTTGTTATCAACTTGAAAGAACTGCATAGCCGTAAAGGAAATTTTATTATTAGAATAAAGCAAAAGAAATTGAAACCTGACAAATTTGTCAGTCTAAAAGTATTTTATGTTATAGTGCAGCAAATTATTATTTTCTATATATTATGAACTATTTTAAACATCCAAAGCAAGCATACTATTAAATTATTAATACAGAAAAAAATAGTCTTACCTTTGTTGGGTCACCAGATGGGTCTGCAAAGATATTTGAATCTTCCTCTTCTTTATCAAACGGACTTTTTATATCCTTTGCTACTTCAGCTAAATCCTTCCCAGCTTCAGCTGCAGCATACAACCACCTAGATGGCCAGAAATAAGCTTGTCCCAAGGCAGATGATGCAGAGAGATCCCAATCTTCTTGGTGTTCAATCACTTGACCACTTATTTGATTCAATGTGAATAATGAATTGATGCTCATTATCACATCTCCTGAAAATATCATTGAAATTTTAGATTTTCCCCGAATTGTCCATTTGACGTTCAAAACACTTGTTGACAGCATTGTCATTTCTTGCACCGTCTGAGAAAAAGGATAGAGACAACATTAAAAACAAAAAAATCTCAGTACAATAGTGCAAACGAAAATAATGTGCTAATTAGCCCCATGTAACAATGACCTCAGAGTTTCTTGGGGAAAAAACATATGCAAGAGGGGATGATAGTGTCATACTATGTTACATAAACATTCAGAGGTAACTAAAAAACGGAAAATATCTGAATATTTGAGCTTTATGTAAGCAAGCTACAAATAACTAGATTTTTAGTGTGCCAAGGACATGAAAGAAGTAAGCTTAAATGCAGAGAAGTCAAAGTGAAAAACTGTAGAGAAAAAGTCCAAATTGCTTAGAAAATCAATGTAGCCCACTCAAGCAACACGGAAAAAATAAAATAAAAAATGCTAAAATTTGAGCTACCACAAAACTCAATCTCCTCATTACCACCAATGCCTGATTCAATTTTCTTTCTGAACATAATTTATTATCTTATTTTGCTTAATATTTATAGGTATTAAGCACAAAATGTTTCTTAAAGTTTGAACACTTCAATTTATTTGGTGTTCAAATCCACGAGCTATATTTTCCATAATCAAGACATTAAAATATGCTTTATCCATTAAAAAAGAATGTTACCACATACCACATATGGCTGATCCAAAGCCCCTCTTGCCCATGAAGGTCTCTTGTACTTATCTCGACCAGTGAAAGATCTCAACGGATCCTAAAAACAAAAGAACAAATTTAACAGGATTATTATGCCGAAATTGATGTCATCTAAGTCCCTACATAATAGAATACTTTTTTACGATAAAAGCAAAATAAAGAAAAAGCTGATATGAGTCAGTTCAAAACCCCTTTGAAGGGGCTTGAGAGAAAAATCTCGGCATTTGTTTGCACCAATGTCACTTTATCTACCTGCGGACCCATTGGATCCAAGTACGGTTTGAAACAGATCCATGACCTGATTTGATCCACCAGTGGAGTTGGGCAGGATTCAAGACTGGGGTTTGGTTCATCTAGGACGAACCTAGGTGAACCCAAAAAGGATCCAAGGGGAACACAAGTGAACCTAGAGAGAATCCACTAAACCCCTAAGCCTTTAAAATTTTCTTTTTCTTTTTTTTCTAATGTTTTCATGCTTTGACTTTGACCTGGGTACCCTAAAATGGATTTCAAACCCAATAAGTCTCTTCTAAAACATTTCAAACAACAACAAATCATTTCTAATGCTAAAAACAAATATCATTCCAAAAGGAAAAACATTTATTTTTGCTTGTTGAATCAAGTATCAACTAAGGGAGTTGAAGACAGATATTTGAAGGTTCTACGGCAGTTGTATTTTAATTCCTATGTATTTGCAAATGTCCATTGGCTGCCAAGAAAATCATAGAGAAGTTTTTCAAAGAGGTAAATTGTTTTCATTTTTTTCCGTCCATTTTTGTTTTACAAACATAAAACAAGCTATTTTCTTTGTTTTTGAATTTTATTTTATTCTTCTACAAATGTATCGAAAGAGATAGGTTATATGTATGTGTGTGTGTGTGTTTTCGTTGTGTTGTTTATAAAATTTCTTGCTCTAAGAATTAAAATGGCAGCTAGTTCTAGCTCCACAGCCCAACTTAAACAAATCCAAGTTCTCTATGGAAGTATGTTGGTATGATACAACTAGTTCCAAGTGGTGAGGGGTGTATTTAGATTTTCCTAGAATGTGATGTTAAATATTCAAGTTCAGGTAGTTGGGTGAAAGCCCATTTGTGTGCTATACCTAGACAAGGAATCAAAGCTCGCCTTAGAAAGCATGTACTCGTGCCATCAGAGCAAGTGATAGCATATATTATGGAGCAAGAGCAAGTAGATGAACTAGCAAGTTGTAGAGAAAATCATCCCTTATCAAATAAGATCAAAAGTTGTAGAGAAAATCATCCCTTATCAAATAAGATCAAAGGGAATGAAGCCCTCTATTCCCCCATTCAATCCCAATGTTGTGGTACGAAGCCACCTATTTTGGCCACTCAAATTGAAGAATCCACTACAATGCAATCTCCCTACTAGACGAAAAACCAAGTATGTTGGCTAAACCTTGGTGAACGTTCCCTCATTGTGCTCGAGGGCACGTACCTAAAACAAATCATGGGGCCAATAGCGACGTGTCCACAAGGGGGCTAGCTTGCATTGGCACTTTAGTGAGACAAAACCCCCTCTTAATGTAGATAGGTGTCATTCACCATCATTTGGGGCTTTGGCATAGTGGTTTCCTTGCTTGGTATAAAATTCGAGGCCTCAAGGTTGAGCCCTATGGAGCATGGTGGGCATGTAATGAACCTACTAAATGAAAACCCAATAATGTTGGCTGAATCTTTGTGGATGTTCCTCTGGCAAGCATGTACCCAAAGTAGGTGGTGGCGTCAATAGCCATGTGTCCACGAGGGGCTGGCCTCAATGGCACTTTGGTGGGACGAAAACCCCACTCTTAATGCTAGTGAGCACCATTCACCATCAAATGATATTATGAGCAAGCATTTTGTAATTATAGATCTTGCATTTGTTTGCACCATATAATTGTTAGGAGATCTCTCACATTAATATAAACTTCTCATTCCAGAAAAGCAAATCACTAGCAACACATTTGGATTTAGTGCTTAAAAAGAAATAATAAATTTGCAATTAAGGGCTTATTTATTATCTTCGATCTTGTTTCTGCCAAAGGGTTGATTGAGGCAAAGTGCCCTTGTGACTCAATTGCACAACAAACCCAACAAAAGTATTCATCAATACTACTAGTTTGTGAATTCCACATAGCGAGATTGGGCAATCATCTCAAATTGTGCGAAGGATAGAAGACGAAACATATCAAAGTTAATGTCTGATGGCACAAGTCTAATTTGTGATCACGATTCTGTAAGTGATAGGAAAAGTCAACCCAAAGAAGAGCAAAGATGAATGTTTTGATTTTCATCACTACATCTGACTGTCACAACCTTTTTTGATCCCAGGGCACACTAGTTTCAAAGTCTCGTCCATTTGAATTTCATTCTTTGGTCATTGAGCTAACTGATCCTATCTTTCTTATTTTCTTACTAAAAATAGTAAATACGTGTATCAGCAATTTGTCTAGCTCCTGCTTGACTTTAATGTTTAGTCTAGGTTATTGTGGTTGTGTATGCATTTCATTGAATTAGCTTCCTTTTATAACAGCTTTCATTGCATGCATAAATTTTGTGGAATGACGACAAATTCAAGTGCTCAATTTAGAGTAGTCACCTTTGGTTGTAATACTGAAAATATTTTTGAGTGGAAGCAAAGTTTGCATGAGAGGAATTCAAGCCAGTCAATTCTTATATCTCCACTCCCCATTTAGAACTGAATAATAAAAGAAAAGTTTCATTTTCAAAGTGGATTTGTTTAAACTAAATGCCTGTCTAAAGAGGTGGAAATGAAAGTAAAGCATATTTAGGATGTGGTCCCATGGAGAGGGCTTGGCCTCCTATTTCCACTTAGAAAATGGTTCCAGAGAATTAAAAAAATGCAGCTACAAGATTAATATGAAGCTTTCCCCATAAAAAAAGGAAGTCCTGCATGTGGCTGCAAGCAAGCTTTAAACTGGTGTTTAGGAGAGGGGCCTGTGAGTTTCCTCTGCCAGCCTAGGAACTTCTATTTCTATGTGCCAGCTTACATGACATTTGTTCTTTAAATTCTAATTTCTCAAAAATATGGACAAACTATTTGCAGATAGTTTCTATGTTTTCCCATTTAAAATTCCTCACATCCACTTTAGCAAAAAGGAATTTAAAAACCATGGGAACCCTTGCTTTAAAAAGGCTCCTTATTTTTACCTTGAGGTAAATAATTCAATATTATTCTAATAAATCCATGGTTCAATAGCAATTAGGATATTTCACATCTCTCTAGGATGCCACATGATCATTGTAGGCAGATAAAAAGGACAAATATCCTTAAATTATGGATTTCACATTTTTTTTAACTGCAACAATTACTAAAACAATTTAAACTTGTGAAAGACTCACCAGTTCACATTTTATTTGTATAACTGGAACAGTTACCAAGAGAATTTTGAGTTGTGAGACTCATTGGTGGACTTGTTTGAGAAAGTCAAACTATGAGTTCAATTTCATGTCATATACTCTAGAGTTCAGGTATTAAACCTTAAACAGTTATATGAATTTCATTTCACTTTGTACTAAATAATATCAAACCCACATCCGCAAAGTTATGGCATGCATTCCAATCTCTCAAGAACTGATCATCATAGTCCACGCCAAACTCCTTGGTATCCTCATGAACACACAAGCAAAGAAGTCAGGGTTAATGAATCGTAGAAGTTTGCCATACAGATTCAACATTGACAAAAATGCTTAGCTGCACTTGAATGAAAAAAGATTCAAAGAGGAATTCAATCAGTTTATCATGGACCACAAACAAAATATAAATATATTGAGGAGTGGTACTTTGCAAATTGACCAACTTCTGATCTTGGGATCCATGATGTTGCCATTTTCAAATTTCTAGTTGTACAGAGACTCTACCCTGGAAACAAATCTCCTAGTGATTCATACATACAATGTTGTAGATTTCCTGCCTTCACCGTATGTTGGTATTCTTTTTGAAAGGATGATTTCCTCATCAGGTTTAAATACATTCCTTGTGGCATTTAAAGCTTTTTCCATGAGGAATAATAGATCAAAAACATTCAAGCATTGTTGAGTTGAAAATAAATGATAAGGCTCGAGAATTGGTAGAAGTATAAGCTAAGGTGTCGGTACAGGTACAGGTATGAAAACCCGATACGTGGGTATGAGCAAAAAAATTTTGGGGTTTGAATGTGTGTAATGTTCCCTTTTTGGATTATATGAGACACTACGTGAATTATGCAATTCCTTGAAATGTTTATTCAATTGACCAAACAAGCAATTAAATAATGTAGTGTGAAATCAAATACAATAATGATCACAAAGATATATGTATTACTGGTAATTCCAAATGCATACGCTGAACATCAATATGCTTCAAGAATGTAGTTACAATAAGAGGTTGTTTGTGATATAACAATGTAATATATGCACAATGACATGTATGAATGTTTCTGATCTTTCGTATGTGATATATGCTGCAACTACAAGATGATACAATGGTCTCAGGCAGAGATATATGTCGCCTCTGATATTCTGAAATTGTCTATGCAATAACTCTCTAATATATGAGTTGTCTCTGATATATCGATTATGATTTATGCTCCTTGATTAGATGTAGTCTCTGATATATAGATGAAATACCTGCACCAGTAGTTGCTATCGCAGCCTTTCTATGCTCTGAAATCGAGCGTTTCCACAAGGGAAAATAAAAGTTTATAAATATCAATTCTTCACTGCCCCTTGGTGAGCCGATCGGCTTGCATAATATGTGCAATGAATTTATGAAAGGGTGCGGGTGGAAAGACGTCACCCATCATAACCAGTAATTTGCAATTTACAATAATTATTCATGATTATTGTGAATTAATCCTGGATGATTGTCGATAAAAATATAATTAATCATTAAGTGCAATCGATTACATGATTAAATCATGCATTATTGATCTACTAGCCCGGTAATGTCGTCGGTTTATACGATAGCACAGTAATAAGTGTATAATCTGATACATGAATCAGAAGTGATGCCCAATCATGTACTGGTGATGCATGGAAATATCATCCTGATGATATACACATTCATCGTCTTTATTATCTGAAAGAGATGTATGTGAATATGATGCTCAATGCGTCGTGGGTGCATATGCAGTAATGTGGTAATGATGGTATAATGATGTAATTACATCTACATGGATGCATCTATGTATGATGTGGATGTCCCATGTATATGGAAGTATGCATGAGATTTCATTTCATGGATGGATGCACTTATGTGGGTGGCCATGTATGTGAGATGTGATGATAATCATGATGGTGATCACATGATGATGGCTGCAAACCGATCATCAAGCCATCGGTCCATCATTCAGCTCACATAACACTAATGGTATATACGAGTGAGTATCCGAAACTCACTAGTACATATCACCAAGGTACGTGTCTCCATGGTGGATGGATGCCTTGGTGAGAGCCAAGCTCCATCATTCAGTGGATCCACTCTAACTATTATGAAAAAATGCAAGAAATGCAGTTATGTATACAAGACAAGGTATGCTTCTTTCCTTGCCACTATTTACATTGCTTTCAGAAATAATAAGATATCACAGGCCCCCCTCCTTCAAAAATGCTTTCCCACAAGCATTTGATTTTTCAGATCTTGTGGGTTTCTTTTTGTAGTTGATGCAAATCCTGAATGTTCCATCATTCCTTTTGATTGTCTCTATTATTGAATGTGATTTGTTCCTTGAACTTTGAAGGGAGAGAAACTCTTTGAGGCCACAAGGTGGTGTCTTGTTGATCAAATTCATTGTAGAGTGTGGGGGTGGTGTATCTTGAGCATATGTAATCTCCCTGGTTCGGAGTCCATGAAGGGTGATTTTCTTATTTCCATCCTTGAAGGTAAACGTTTGTTTGTTAATGTCTTGCTTAAATGGCCCTATGATCTTCATCCATGGAAGCCCTAATATGAGTTCAATATTTCCCAACTCGAGGATGTGGAATTGAGTAGAATAATTGTAATCTCTTAGTTGTAAGGTGAGAGGAGTTATGGTGTTACTGTAAATGGCTGCTCCATTGGCTAACTTGATTTTAAGATTTTTGTGCTTGAGTTTCGGTATTGTAAATGCAAATTGAACTTACAATAAAATACAGATATAAATAAAATTAATATTAATGTCTGAGATTTATACCTTCTGTTTATTCTGAACAGCACGTCTATTATAATTTGTAGAGATGAGTTTGAGTACTTTCACTTATCAATTTCTGTGTGTACTTCTGATCTTACCACTGGTGTTATTTGTATGCAGTTTGGCACATATGGGAGGCCACGTCTAGGAGTCACGTCTATCCTAGGTGTGGCTCTTCATGTTTGTCCTCATGCCCAGACCTGCCATGTATCATGCAGCCCAACACTTCATAACCTACGCTTAGTTTATAACATAAACCATAATGCAGTGATGTTTATGTATTAACCGCGGTTTAATATGTTGACCATTGTCTTTACCATCAACGACTTGTATAGACTACTATATGTTAAGTGATCGGTATTCATAATAGCCGTGGTCGATATTTTAATGAGTCAATATCAAATATGTTTATTCGATCATAACCATTATATATATATTAATATATATCAATATAGTAATAATGATAACATATTTTAATATATATAAATATAATAATGATAATATACTTTAATATATATGTATATCATAATCATACTTTTATCTGATCGAAGCTATATTTATTAACACTCCCTCTTAGCTAGGGAAGATAAATCATATATATATCACATTTCTCGTGATAAGAGGTCTTACATATCTTGTGAAGACAAACATCACATAACACGTAATCGTAAGTATCACATAACTCGTGATAATAAGTCTCACATATCTCGTGAAGATAAGCATCACATAACACGTGATGATAGGAATCACATAACTTGTGATAAGAAGTCTCACATATCTTGTGAAGACAAACATCTCATAACACATGATGATAGATATCACATAACTCGTGATAAGAAGTCTCACATATCTCGTGAAGACAAACATCACATAACACGTGATGATAGGTATTACATAACGCGTAATACTCAAAGGATGATATGCTTGAGAATATCACATTCTCCTTATACATCCTAGCTATGGTATGTGCACTGACAATACGTCACATAATGTCTACCATAACAGATCATGATATCAAGTCAGCATGATATCAATATTATAAAATCGTCATTTTATAATATTCAAATACAAGTGTTCATTTCCAAAAGATCGTCACCTTTTAGAGATGAATACAGGGGGTAGAGCCCATAAGGTCATATATCAACACATATGACAAAAGAAGTTTACACATTAAACATCTTAT
>MU224527.1:695364-711304 GCA_018584345.1 Thuja plicata | reverse complement strand
TATATATATATATATATATATATATATCAGTAAAGATTACAATGTAAATTACAATTCAATCATACCAAACTTTTCCTTAAGTGTTCAACTTTCACTCTGGCAAGTGGCTTGGTTAGCATATCTGTTGTTTGATGTCCTGTACTGATATATTCCAACTGAATTACATTCCTATCCACCATGTCTCTCACATAATGATAAGGAATCTCTATATGCTTGGATCTATCATGAAATACCGGATTCACATGAAGTTTTATGCAACTCTGATTATCACAATGGATTACTGTAGGTCTCAGGGGTTTACCGAATAGTCCTACAATCAGTTTCCTGAGCCATGCTGCCTCTCTTTCTACCATAGAGGTTGCAATGTATTCGGCCTCTGTAGAACTTTGAGCCACTGAAGACTGTTTCCTGCACATCCAAGATATCAAGGCGGATTCTAAGCTGAAGCAGCAACTTGAGGTGCTCTTTCTATTAGCTACACTTCCAGCCCAATCAGAATCTGTGAATCCATGTAGATTCAAGTCAACTTTCTCATATTTGAGTCCATAATTCGGAGTACCTCGCAAGTATCTCAAAATGTGTTTTACAGCCATAAGATGAATCTCCTTAGGCTCACACATAAACTGACTCAAGGCATTTACTGCATAACATATGTCTGGTCTAGTATTAACCAGGTACTTCAAAGATCCAATTATCTGTCTGTAGAGAGTAGGATCTGCAAATGGAGAATCAGTTGCTGCCTCTTTTAGTTTATGAAGGTTTGTTTCCATGGGAGAAGACATGGGTCTACAATTAATCATACCAAATCTCTTCAATATGTCCAGGGTGTACTTTCCTTGATTAAGTATAATGCAGTCCAAGTTCTGTCTAACTTCCAATCCAAGAAAGTAATGTAGAAGGCCTAAATCCTTCATTTCAAACTCTTTAGCAAGGTCCCTCTTACATTGATCAATAAGGTGATCTCCTGTGATTAACAGATCATCAACATATAAGATTCATATTAACATATCTTCTTTGCTTTGCTTGAAGTAAAGATTTGGATCTGCATCATTCTTAGAAAATCCCAACTTCATGAGATAGCTATCAATTCTTTCATACTAAGCCCTGGGGGTCTGTTTAAGTCCATAGAGAGCTTTCTTCAACTTGCACACATGAAATTCTGCAGTATGAATCTCAAATCCTTCTAGTTGCTCTAAGTAGACTTCTTCTATTTTTCCATTGAGGAATGCAGTCTTTACATCCATCTGATGAACGTTCCATCCTTTGGCTGCTACAATGGCCAGGACAGCTCTGACTGAGGTATATCTGGCAATTGGTGCAAAGGTTTCCTCGTAATCAATTCCTTCTTTCTGTGAGAAACCCCTGGCAACAAATTTGGCTTTATGTTTCTCTATACTGTCGTCTGCAGCATACTTGATTTTAAATAGCCACTTGGATGAAACAATAGATTTTTCCTTTGGTCTTGGAACAATTTCCCAAACATTTAAAATGGATTGGTATTCTTCTGTCATGGTATCCTCCCATACTTGGTGCTTAAGGGCTTTTGATGCATTAGAAGGTTCAGACTTAGATAAGTCATTCATTAAGGCCACATAGCTGAAAAATCTTTGAGGTCTTTTACTTTCTCTAAAGATCCCTGAAGGAGCTGCAAACTTCTTTGCGTCTTCCATTGTTTTGGTGGCCCAAAGTGGTATTTTCTTAATGTTCTCTTGAGGTGAGTTTTGTACTTCATTTTCATCTTCTTCAGGATACTCCCTCTGAAACTCAGGAGCAGGATTCTCTTCTTGATTTGAAGGTGAAGTATTACTATCTGACTCAATAGAGTTTCTAGCCCTTTTAAAGGCTAGATCTTCTTCAAATATTACATCTCTGCTGAGTTCTATATTTGTGTGTCCAGGCATAAATACTCTATATGCTTAATGGTTTCACTATACCCAACAAAGATTCATTTTCTTCCAGAAGGTTCTAGTTTTGTTCTCTTTTCTTTAGGTACATGAAAATAAACAGGACATCCAAATATCCTTAAATGAGTGATATTTGGTTTTATACCTGTGAAAACTTCTTAAGGAGTTTTGTCTTCAATGTGAGAGTGAGGACATCTATTTTGTATGTACACATCAGTGTTAGAAGCTTCTGCCCAAAGATAGGTTTCTAAGTTTTGATCAAGAAGCATGGCTTTAGCTGCTTCTACAATTGTTCTATTTTTCCTCTCAGCAACCCCATTCTGTTGAGGGTTGTAAGGAACAGTGAACTCCCTCTTAATCCCAGCTTCTTTACAAAATTCTCTAAAGATGTCAGAAGTGTATTCCTTCCCATTATCAGTTCTTAAGGTTTTTATTTTCTTTCCAGAGGAGTTTTCAGGATTTGAACTCTTTAAATTTCCTAAGGATCTCTTCTGATTCTTTACATTTGAGAAAGTAAATCCAGGTTTTTCTGGAGAAGTCATCAACAAATATTACATAGTATAGGAATCCCCCTACAGAAGAGACGAACATGGGTCCACATAGATCAGAGTGAACTAGTTCTAAAACATTACTTGTTTTACTAGAACTACTTTGAAAAGACCCCTTAGTATTTTTACCTAGAGCACACCCCTTACATGTACCTGAGTGGTATAACTTTAACTTAGGTAAGCTAGTGACTAACTTTTCTATGGAAGATAAAGCACGGAAGTTTAAATGTCCTATTCTTCTATGCCATATTTCATTAGAGTCTGCAATATCATGAATTAGGGCAAGATTAGGTTCAGTGCATACCTCATACAAGTAGCCTTTTCTTCGCCCTATAGTTATTGCTTTCTTGATAGAAGAGTTCTTTGGCCATGCCAGAACTTTGCTATCCATGAAGGTTACTCTATACCCATTATCCTCAAGTGCAGATATGGAAACTAGGTTTCTCTTGATGCCAGGGACATAAAGGACTCCAGTGAGTTGGATAGACATGCCTGACTTCAACTTGATGATGAAGGTCCCAACACCTTTTACTAGATATGTATTGTCATCTCCAATAGTTACTTCTTCATCAATTTCTTCTATCATGGAGTCCAATAGTTCTCTATACGCTGTGATGTGTCTTGATGATCCATTGTCGATTATCCAAGTATTGGATTTGTTGGATACTTGATTTGAGAGTGCAAAGTAGAATACATGTTTCTCTTAATTATGCTCCTTTTTATTCTTTTTCACTTTGGCAAATGTAGCTAATTGTTTAAGTCTATCTAGACATCTAGCTGCATAGTGCCCATATTGATCACACCTAAAACATTGAATGTGAGAAGTATCATTTTTTGATGAACCTTTTTCATGATGGTTCTTCCTTTTCTTAAAGTGTTTCTTCTTGTCTTTCTTGTGAAAGTTTGTATTTAACACTTGGAGATCCTCATCTATATTCTTTTGTTTGATTCCTTTCTTGTTTTGTCTTGACTCTTCCTGAAGGCAGTTAGATCTTAGTCGATCAAAGTTTGGAAATTTTGACCTTGCACTAATGCCTTGAACAAAGGTTTCCCAATTGTTTGGAAGGCCATCTAGTGCAATAAGTGTCAGTTCTTTGCTCTGAATTGTATATCCAAGTACCGTTAATTCATCCCTTAGAGTGGAAATTCTCATAAAGTACGCATTGATTGATTCTTCTTTATTCATGCTTATATGATTAATTTCCCTCTTTAGTGCTAAGGTCTTGCTAGCATTGTTTATTTCGTACGTTCTTTCGAGTGATTTAAACATATGGTAGGCAAACTCATATTTTGTTAATATTGGTACTATGTAGTCTCTAACACCATCAACTATGATCTTCATAGCCTTTTCATTTCCTTCAATCCAATTTGATTTTTCTGGATCATTCTCTGATACTTCTTTCTCTTCTTTTATGAAAGACTCAACTTTATTTTCTCTGAGAATCATTTTAATTCTGAATTTCCATGATGAGAAATTGTTTCCTCCTTCAAGCCTATCCTCAAATCTTATAGCGCTTGCCATGGAAATGTGATATTTATAAATAGATTTAATTCTGAATCTCTCAAGTCCAATTGCTAGGATATTTCCTAACTTGGCTCTGATACCATGTAAATGCAAATTGAACTTACAATAAAATACATATATAAATAAAATTAATATTAATGTATGAGATTTATACCTTCTGTTTATTCTGAACAGCACGTCTATTATAATTTGCAGAGATCAATTTGAGTACTTTCACTTATCAATTTCTGTGTGTACTTCTGATCTTACCACTGATGTTATTTGTATGCGGTTTGGCACATATGGGAGGCCACGTCTAGGATAGACGTGACTCCTCAAGGAGTCACGTCTATCATAGGCATGGCTCTTCATGTTTGTCTCATGCCCAGACCTGCCATGTATCATGCAGCCCGACACTTCATAACCTACACTTAGTTTATAACATAAACCATAATGCAGTGACGTTTATGTATTAACCGCGGTTTAATATGTTGACAATTGTCTTTACCGTCAACGACTTGTATAGACTACTATATGTTAAGTGATTGGTATTCATAATAGTCGTGGTCCATATTTTAATGAGTCGATATCAAATATGTTTATTCGATCATAACTATTATATATATCTATATAAATATATATCAATATAATAATAATGATAATTTATTTTAATATATATAAATATAACAATGCTAATATACTTTAATATATATGTATATAATAATAATATTATATTATTATTATCTAGATATTATTATTATATGTATATCATAATCATACTTTTATCTGATCGAAGCTATATTTATTAACAGGTATGTTGTGTTCTTGAATCCAGTTTTAACTGATGAAATTGTGAGTAGAACCACTGTCTAAAAGCACCTTTAAGTTTCCCTCACCAATCTGCCCTTGTATTTGGAATGTTTCATGATTAGGTCCTCCTAGGCTGGCTAGTGTTCCTTCTTCTCTAGATTCTCTCGGAGGTTTCCCTTCCGAATTTGTATCACTATTCAATTTTTCCTCATCTCGCTAGGTCTTACCTCAATGTAGTGAATTTGTCCCTTCCCTTTACATCGATGTCCTAGAACCCAAGGTTCCTTATAAGTGAAGCATAATTTTTGTCTTCTCAGTTCTTGACGAGTTTCAAAATCTAATTTGGGTCTTGTGGGTGGGTCCTTGTTAAAAGATGTAGGATTTTCCTTGGGAACCAATTGTTCTTTATTGGGTGGTTTACTCTTAGCTGATCCAAAACCCATATCCCTCGCTTTCTTGATGGCCTCTTGTAAGAAAAGGGGATTTAGTGCTTTAACCCATCCTCTTAAAGGATCTTGTAATTCGTCCATAAAGAGCACAATTAATCTCCTCCCGGAAATGTTTGTCACTAAGACTGATATAATTTGGAATTTTGTGATATAGTCTTCTATATTTCCTTGGTGATTGACTTGCGTCAACTCCTTGAAGTGCAACTCGGGGTCTTTATCGTCAAATCTTTCTATTAGTCTTTCGGTAAATTCAAGATAGGAGGTAATCTTGGAATGCCCCATTGTTATCATCCCATGATGCCACCATTCATGTGCTATGTTGTCAAGATGGAGGGCTACGTATTTTATGTCTTCTTACTCTGTCATAGGGTTCAGTTGGAAGTGTTGAGTTTTTGTACCCATGCTCTTGCAGTCATTTTTGTTGTACCCTCAAAACATGAAATGCTTAGCTTCCCTACCTTCTTCTTTATTTACGAGAATCCTTCTTTGTTTCCTCTTCAAGGCATATACTTCACTCTCAATTCAAGATACTCCTTAAAGGACATTTTGTCTTGTAGATCGCCTACTTCCCAATCTTGTTAGATCTGGTCTTGTATTTGAGCAAAGGATGGTTCTCCTCCCATTTGGCCCTTCGGTGGTGCGAAGTTAGGTAATCCTGGCCTTGAACTCTATCTCTTGGGATTTCCATTCTGCGATTGTTCCTCTTGCCTAATATAGTTTTTAAGATTCTCAGGTGTGTGAACGAGTGTGGAACGGTTTAGGACATCAATTAACTAAGTTAGTTTGTTTTCTAATTCCCTTTGTTCCCATAGTACTTGATCTACCTTGTTTCCCATGTCTCCCTCTTCTCCCATGGGTGTCTCCTTTTGCCCTTTCTTCCTCCTGGTATATGTTATTAATGGTTTTCTCATTCACCTTAGGTCAGGAAACTAGGCTCTGATACTAGTTGTAATGTCCCCTTTTTGGATTATATGAGACACTACGTGAATTATGCAATTCCTTCTTGAAATGTTTATTCAATTGATCAAACAAGCAATTAAATAATGTAGTGTGGAATCAAATACAATAATGACCACAAAGATATATGTATTACTGGTAATTCCAAATGCATATGCAGAACATCAATATGCTTCAAGAATGTAGTTACAATAAGAGGTTGTTTTTGATATAACAATGTAATATATGCACAATGACCTGTATCGATAATGATTTATGCTCCTTGATTAGATGTAGTCTCTGATATATCAATAATGATTTATGCTCCTTGATTAGATGTAGTCTCTGATATATAGATGAAATACCTACACCAGCAATTGCTATCGCAACCTTTCTATGCTCTGAAATCGAGCATTTCCACAAGGGAAAATATAAGTTTATAAATATCAATTCTTCACTTCCCCTTGCTGAGCCGATCGGCTTGCATAAATATGTGCGATGAATTTATGAAAGGGTAAGGGTGGAAAAACATCACCCATCATAACCAGTAATTGGCTATTCACAATAATTATTCATGATTATTATGAATTAATCATGGATGATTATCGATAACAATATAATTAATCATTAAGTGCAATCGATTACATGATTAAATCGTGATTTATTGATCTACTAGCCTGGTAATGTCGTTGGCTTATACCGATAGCACAGTAATAAGTGTATAATCTGATACATGAATCAGAAGTGATGCCCGATCATGTACTAGTGATGCATGGAAATATCAATCCCAATGATATACACATTCATCGACTTTATTATTTGACAGAGGTGTATGTGAATATGATGCTCAATGCGTCATGGGTGCATATGCAATAATGTGGTAATGATGGTATAATGATGTAATTACATCTACATGGATGCATCTATGTATGATGTGGTTGTCACATGTATATGGGAGTATGCATGGGATGTCATATCATGGATGGATGCACTTATGTGGGTGGCCATGTATGTGAGATGTGATGCTTATCGTGATGGTGGTCGTAAACCGATCATCAAGCCATCGGTCCATCATGCAGCTCACATAACACTGATGGTATATACGAGTGAGTATCCGGAACCCACTAGTACATATCACCAGGGTATGTGTCTCCATGGTGGATGGATGCCTTGGTGAGAGCCAAGCTCCATTAGTCATTGGATCCACTCTAATTACTATGCAAAAATGCAAGAAATGCAGCTACATATACAGGACAAGGTATGCTTCTTTCCTTGCCACTATTTACATTGCTTTCAGAAATAATGGGATATCACAACGTGGGTTTGGGTACATGTGTGTGTGTATATACATATATATTATATTATATATACACCAAAAAGATTCATGATACAAATTTTGACAAATAGCTATATTCCTAGATTCATATGAATATAGCTATTTGTCAAAAAGATTTGTATCATGAATTATGCTGAATAAGTAATGAAGATATTGCAAATAAATATTGTTCACTGTAAAAATAATGTTACATATGAGCCATCAGAATGTACATTTGTAGTTGCATTTATGAATTTATTGTTTTCAAACAGATCAAAAACATTGAAAAATCTGAATACTTTTCCAAGTCTCATACAAACCTAATTGAACAAAGATCATTCGCTGAGTTCAAGAAGAGGAAAAGGAAATTTTTTGGTGTGGGCTTTTGAAAACTAAGCCTGCAAACACACAGGGTGCAACCCAAGCACCCTGGGTGCGCTCTGGGTAAGCAGTCTACGCACCCACAATGCACTCGGAGCACTTGGGATGCATCGTGTGCGTACCCACAGTGCACCCGGTGCACTTGGGATGCACCCGATGCATACCCATAGCACACCAGGCATGCGTACTTGGACCCAAACGTAGTCGTACCCGGTTCAAGGTACGAACCTTACAACTATGAGTATAAGTGAACAAGCTAGTTTATCTGCACAATACCAGTTAAACCTGCATGGCAAAAATCAAAACTACTAGTTATGTATTAAGCCCAACCTTGAGTAAAATCCTGCAAAAGGCAAATAGGGAGTGATTAGCATACAAGGGAAAGAAGTTTGCCTGCAAATTAAATGTGGCATAATAGGAACAAAGAATTAGGCTTGGTCGATTTAACATTTGCAACAAACAAATATAATGAGTTGTATAAAAAGTCATGTTTACTCTGACGACGCACGACAGGACCCAACAATAGGCATAAGTAAAAAGTTAAGACTTTCTAATCATTGCTATACTTATTACTTACAATCTGTGTAATCCAGAAGACCCCTTCCCGCCCAACTTGAGCTCTAAACATGTGTCCCATATATTCAACACTACAAGTTCTTATTTTGCATTTGGCTTATCACTTGGCTTATTTGATTCAGAAATAAAGGATCTACACAAGCCACTTGTTCAAACTGTATTTACCATGGTTACACCACCGTCGGGGATGGCGGGACGGCGGAGCGCGGGGACGGGACGTTGGGAAAAAGGACCTCAATTTGTGGAAGGTTGGGGGACGACACTCTATATACTATGTACTATAAATATGGTACTAAAATGCTAATTATGAAAAGATGTATAATACTATTAAGAAGTATAAAAACAAAATTGCAAATGCCAAATACTAAATAGTAAATACTTGAACAATGAACAATGAACATTGAAGTTTTGAAATCAAAATACTAATTAGAAATTAGAATACTCAATACTAAGTAAAATTTTAAATTGTCGAATCGGCAAATGGAAGATTTCTATTATATCAAAAATATCATAAAGATGATTACAATCAGTAGCATGATATCAAAACAAGTACAAAATGTCACAATGTAGTGAAGGGAGGGAGGCCTCTAATCATACCTCGGGAAGTCGGGCCTCAAGGCAAACTCATAACTGGAACTAATGGGCTCCTCATGGTCAAGATCCACCAAAGGAACACCAACCAGCCCTACATCTGAAGTTGTTGCATCCTTATCCACATCAATCAAAACAAATTTAAAAAATGTTATTTTTTTAAAAAACTCATTTCAAAAAATGGTCGTCGTTGAGGGACGCCTAGACGTCCCCGGAACGGGCAAGGGATCCCTAAGCGTCCCCCTCGACGTTCTGGGGACACTGGGACGTCCCCGCATTCCAGCGGTGATTGGGCGGTTGATGGGTGGTGTCGCGGGAACTTGGGAATTGTGTCTTGGCCACATCCCGGGGATGTCCCCGTTCTAGGAATGCCTGGGTTTAGGGGGGACGCGTCCCTGTATTACTATGGAATTTACTTACATCTATAAAATTTCATGTCCATATTCCCTTAATAGATTAGCAAATGGAAATTAACTTTTCTGATTAAGTAACAAATTGGAAGAAGTGCCGTTTTGTTTATTATTTTTAATAACTTATAGATTAGGTTCTATACCTATTTAGTTGATTTCCCCCCAAAAAATGGTTATTTTAATAATTCAAACATATTGTGGTTTTTGCCATGCAAATTTGTAATAATGTTTTAATATAATTTCTGTACACTTTAAGGGAAAACACATGCATGGATATACCTTCATGGAAGATAATACATTCATAGGATTACATCAGCATATATGTTGCACGTTTAATTTCATTTGATTAGTGAATACATTTTGTTGCAATTAGCTGTAGTTTAGGTGCTAAGTTTACACTATAAACTTGATTAATTGCATGATAAACTATGCAAGAACTTAATTGCCTTTATGCTTTATTTCTCTTTTTTCTCTCATCAATTCCTTCAATAATACATTATGTCGGTACTATAAAACTAAGTTTTTTGACATAACAAGAAAAAAAAGAAAAGAAAAATACCTTGTATTTAACAGAAACTGCAAAAGTCCCCAATGCTCTGTTGCCTTCTCGCATCTCTAGAATATCTCTTGCAAGTTGTCGTGCTGTAGCCTCTACGGAAGGGCTACTAACACACTCAAATTCATTACACAGCTCAATGAATTCCATCTTATCAACAAGTTTGTCAGCCTCAGATCTTTCTGTAGTTTCTGTAGGAGAACCCTGACTTCTTTCATGATCATTCACCACTGTCATTTTTACAGAATATGCTTGTCAAACTATGGTATTTCCATTCAGAAACATACATCGAAAATATCTATAAACATTTTTCTTGGCTTTTTCATCTATATGTTATTCAGACTTCTAGTTCTTGTAGTTAGGAAAAGACCTGAAAAGTATCCCAGTTCATCTTTTTCCATTGACAAAAGTTTCATATCTATCCTTTCCAAAATTTATAATATTTTGATTTTTCAAATTGAGAACAAAAGTAAATATCATCGTTGAGTTTCAAGTTGTATGAGGCTGCCAGAGTGCAATGGAGAGTAAAGGAACCTACCTACCAGGGAGACTTCAATTAGTTGCATGTCCTTTGCAAACCATTCAGCCTTGACCCACAAACTCACTGAAAATATGTTCAACTTATTATTTTCTGTTTGGAGAACTTTCCTTAAGCTTCTAAGTTCTCAATTATATGATGCTCCAAGAGAGCAAGGAAAGTTAGAAGAATTTACTTACCAGGAGGCAGCCAATTAGTTAATGTGCACTGCACAGATCATTCAGCCCTGATCCACAAACTAACTCAGCCATCTGTTCAGTGTGTCATACTCTGTTTGGACACCTTTACTAAAGCTTCTAAACTAGTAATAAGTGAAGATTAATGAGTTTTTCCTTGTTGACCAAGGTGAGCCACCACTTTAGCTGAATAAAACGTGGAAATTTTCAAGGTAAGATGAACTTGTTCAGCATTTGGGTATCCTTTACGTGTTCATCTCTTTATTGCCAGCCAATAGCAGCAGATATTGAACAAATTTGGAAAACATATTCAAGCTTGGAATGATTATAATCTGCTATTAGTTAGAAAAATTATGATGGTAGACAACACGACACAAATATTAAAAAAAAATTGTCAAACCAAATGTAATGTCACCACTTAGAATATCTATAGAGCAAGGGACAATTACCTTAACATTCTCCCTCACTCTATCAATTGCTTACTCTTTAATCCAGTAAGAGAAGTCATATAGATTATCAACTGATGTTTAGTATTAAAGGGATGATGAAATACCTGATATGTCTGATATAATATCGATCAATTTATTTTTCTCTCAGCAATGCTTTCTATATATGATAGGTGAATTTTGATTATGAAAAGAAATATAGATATCACTTGACATGATATGCTGTTGTCTCAGATCAATTCTCAAATGATTGCAATTTCAAGTTATGTTGTTCTTTCAGATATATTATTCTCACTCAAGTTTATATGATATGTTTTTATTAACTCCTTGGATGAAAATCTATATTACTATGAGTGAGTCGGCCATCTCAAATGCAATTGATTCCTTTGCAAGGTCAAGCCATATGAATTCGTCCTCCTTTAATACATAACCTCTGTATCTTTAACAATACCAATCACTCCATACGAAACAATAAACTTCACTATTGCTGCATACAATAATTTCTAATACATTCGCTGATTTTTAAAAATGTATTGACAACTTTAATATCTATTTTACTTCTCCTTAAGATGGCCCCTCCCTTTCGTATTTGTCTTATATAGTTCTTTTGTCCTGTATGTTTTTGTCTTACAAGCCTTTATTTTATATGATTGATTTCCCATTTATAACAACAAACGCTGATTCTTTCATCAAGCAAAGATCCTTCATAAAATCACTACCTTGTCATAAAACATGGCTGCTTATAGTATTTCTTGATGTTTTAAAAACACAAACCTTTGATGTGTAAATTGGGGGTCTCTTCCTTAAAGGATTTGCAACTATTGATACCATACTCAAATGACGTCAATGAATCCTTACTCTGTCCAGAATACCAGACACAACAATGATGCTCTATATTAATCTTGTGCTCGATGTGAGTTCCAGTGATGATATATATAATTTGCATCCTTGCTGTCTTGACAACAAGCCATTTCTTAGATACTTATTATCGGTGTTTGTATTATCTTGGACAATACTCCAATCATTGTCGTCTAATATGATATTACTATGCCTTAGTAAATTGTGAGCATATTCAGTTATAAGCAGCGATGATCATATCCAAAGCTGGTATTCTTCCCTCCCAACTTCCCATGTTGTCGACCCATATGTATACCGCAGGGTAGATGGGTCGTGACCTTTAGACGGCAGTGTCTATGTAGCACAATATTTGCACCTTAGTAAACAAATATGTTGTTAACAAAATGTGTTAGCAACATGTGTGTTAGTCTATTGTAGTTGTTTATAAATTAATAACACACGTTAATACAATAGACTAACACACATGTTGCTAACACATTTTGTTAACAACATATTTAGTTTACTAAGGTGCAAATATTGTGCTGCATAGACATGGCCCCTTTAGACCAGGTCGCGACTTTCTAGTCGCATGGTTTATAAGGTTTTTAATCTATATTATTTGTATTTACAAATTTATATTTAATGACTATGATTATATTATAATAGAATAATGGAATTATATATTATTATAAGTACATATTTATTCATTATATATATATATATATATATATTTGTATTTAAAAATCTAAATAATGAATATAGATATACATGTATATGGATTTAAATATAATTATTATATTCGTATTTATATATCTAAATGATGATTATTAATATGAAATTAAATATTATTATTATTATATTAATAATAGTTAAAATAATAAATTACATTATAGTTTATTATTATTCATCCTTTTATTAATTAATTTATTTTCTTTATTATTTATTATTAAATCCTATTCGAGAAAGGGGGGACATTACATCAATATACGAGACTCGATATGTCAATACAATCTTCCTTTGGTGAAATCAAATTAGGGAATATATACATATAGGTGCCTATAAATACGAAATATTAATATTAGCATTTATTATTTTATTCTATACATAGTATATGATTGTTATAATATTAAATTAATTCATATATATTATATTTATATCATTAATGATATATTATTATTACATATTGCTAATAATATATTATTATCATATTTTTAAATTATTATTATATAAATAAATAATATATTATTATTATATAATTTATCAATAATATATTATTATTATTTTTTATTATTAAAAAAAACAATCTTACTGTCCAATTATTATTTATTCAAAACGGAGACATGACAGTCCACCCTTCCTCAAATTGCTTGTCCTCAAGCAATTAGAGGCTCCTCCTTATGATCCCTGAAACAACAATTCCATCTTGAGATTAGAACAGTCGTATGTTGGTAAGCATAGCTTTATCAAATTTAAAAAAAGATTTTATAACAACAAATATCTTAACACTTACCTTGATTCGGTATCGTACTTCCATTCTCCACGGTTAAATGTTGCTTTACTCCTTGGTGCATAATCTTCAGATATATAGAATCCCTATCTTAATTCTTTTAGGAATTTAACATTCACCAAGAATGGTTTGATAATCACCAAGAATGTCTTTGATCACTGGATTCCCTTTAGGACTCTTGACATTTATAAGAAATGCCCTCCACCAAGGATATATAGGATCTTTGGATTCCCTTTAGGAACCTTGAAATTTCTTCTATTAAATCCTTCGGGTAAGTCTGACAGATCAGGCTTCCTGGCCCTTAAGAAGGACCCTCTGGCTTTGAATCAATTCTAAAGCGGCCCCTGGTTATTCCACCGTCTTCTCTGGAGCACTTCCTCTAAGGTTTCTAGGAAGGCCAATATTTGGTCCAAATTGAGTGAATCTGCCAAAAGAGATGTTAGAGGGAAACAAATTGGAAACATATAAACATGATATAAGAATCTATCTGGTTATCTACCCCTTATTAACCCTTCCTAAGAGAAATCTGCCAGGTCGGGCTCAAAACCTTTGGTAAGGACCCTCTGGCTTTGAATGATCTCATTCTAAAGCGGCCCTTTGGTCATTCTTGTCGTCGTCCTCTAGAGCGCATCCCTTAGGACTCCCAAGTGAAGTCTGCCAGGTCGGGCTCATAACCTTTGGTAAGAACCCTCTGGCTTTGAATGATCTCATGTGATGTCCCCAAATTAGCAGGTTCTGGGAGCCTGATTGTGGTCAGCTCATCATCACGACCCTCGTGAGTTGACAGTATGTTTTGAGGGTCTCAGTGGACAGATTTGCCATTTTTAGTAAGTCTAGACTTACTATTTTTAGTAAGTCGGTTGGGCCAGTCACTATTTTTGGCAGTGCAGTGGGTGGCCATGTCGATCAGTCATTACCAACAGTGAATGCGGGATTTATCGCATGAGTTCATATTTATTAGTTAATAGTTATTAATTAATACCCATATGTTATTAATTAATAATAAAGCCACATTATTATAATAATACTTTATTATTATAATAATTTAGAAGTTGTTATTCCAGAGAGTGGTTAACTGATGCATCTTTTTGGAAACTATGGCTACAGAAGGATTATAAATATGGGCTCATTCTTGGAGTTGGATATCGAATTTTATATACAACTTTGTCTTGGGAATTGTTCCTGATTATCTGAACTGTGCCCTTGCTGAAGTATAAGGGTCGATTTAGTATCTAGAAGACTGATTCTTCTGGAACGGTTCTATAATTGGTTGCTGAAGTATAACCAATTACACTTCCTTCGTACTGTTTGCCTGTGATTTGGAGGAAGGAATTAATTTTGAAACTGGATATTATTGTCTGATGCAATTTTATAAAATTTGGATACCGAAATGGTTGTGAATGTGACAAGGGTTTGGAATAGAAGTATACAGAAGAATTGTCAATTCTTCAACGCCTTGGCACTGTGAGCTGTGGGAGTGTACCTGTGATTTATATCCTACGTGGTGTGTTGATCAGCATCGAGGGTGATTAGACTTCACTCTGGAATTACCGCGGACGAGTAGTATAGCTGTTGTAGCGTTTGGGAATCACTGGTAGCGGCTGCATCACCTCCTACACAGCGGAATATCATATTGGCCGACACCTCTTCCTTCACGCGTGAGCCTTCAATAGCTATTGTTTAGTCCTTCTGTCTGCCGCGGCCAATAATAGCAAACGCGGGATGAAGGCAGGTTTTTTTCTTATTTTATGAACTGTTTCATACATGGCTATGTAATAGTTTTTTTTAAATTGATTAAACTTTGTGAATTCAGAGAACTCAGAATTTGATGTGATTTAAATATTAAGTTATTTTGAATCATTCAATGCTTGCATTGTGAAATTCATATCTCGAATATACAAGGAAAGTATATATACATGCAAAGCAATTTAAATTTATTTCTAGAGAAGAAGGAATTTCTATTGCAATTGATTTTAGTATAAGTGCCAATCAGGCTCATTACATCTCATTCTAAAGCGGCCCCTTGGTTATTCTTGTCGTTGTCCACCGGAACATATCCCTTAGGTCATGTAGGCTGACCATTGTTAGGTCCATTCCTCTTCTTGGAAGAGACATTCCCTATCCAAGGCTTAATCACATATGCATATGTTGGTCATCAGTATATACTGGCTTAATGAGGACTTTTATCCTCCTTTAATTCTCAATGTGACAATGGAATTTTTAAATCTCCAATTGTCTTTGAATCTTCCCCTATATAACTTGAATTTCATATTGAATCTAAGGTTCATAATCCAAGTTTATAGATGGCTAAGTTCATTAACATTAACATCATATTTTATTTCAAACTCTAATGTCAAAGAATAATTTCTTCAAATATAATTCATACCTGTAAATCTGAAATGATTATATATATATATATATATATATATATATATATATATATATATATAAGTTTA
>MU224527.1:643383-690501 GCA_018584345.1 Thuja plicata | reverse complement strand
CATCCGACCCTCCTTCTGTCAATGCTTTATCCTCAGATTCACCTTCCCCCTACCATCACGCAAGAATTGGACAGAGTCCATGCTACTATCAAACACTCCTTTCGAGCCAATGCCCCTACCTCTATCCCCTCCATCGCCAAGGCCTTTGAGCCATCATCACCTGTGGTTGCTCCTTTAGATAATTGCAAAACCAAAAATGCTCAACAAATTGTGGTGGAAAAAATAAGAAAAATATCGGAAGTCGGGAAAAGAATTGAAGCTTTTGAAAGGAAGAACAGTGGAAATAACCAACTTCCTCCTGATACCACCTCTATAAGGATTGAGCCCACCATAGTGGATGCTAGTAAAAGTAATAGTGACTCCACCATGGACCTAGATGTTGGTAGGGAGATCCCCATCCCTATCCAAGTGATTGACCAATCAACCTCTTGCCCATCTGTAACTGTTGACCTCAATGAAGGCCAACAATTGGATAAGGATGAGCATCCCAGTAAATTTGGACAAGGTGCAGCCAATATTGGCTTTGTTTCAGACCACCATGATGGGCCTAACCCTAACAGAGACAGTGCTGAAATTAATACCCCTAATGAGGATCCTTATAAATAATCCTTAGCCATAGTCCCATATATTCCTCTAAACATTATTGCAGGGAAATCCTGTGAAGTGGAGGAAAATTAAAAAAAAATCTAAACCAGGCAATAAGAGGAAAAAGAGAGTTGGGAAGGGCAGTACCTCCTCTATAGGATTAGGTCATGGAGTCATTAGTAAAAAGAAAAGAGGCAGGCCTTTTGGGTCAGTCTCATCCAGGGCATCTGTTAAAGGATCCAAAGGTCAGTTACCTAAATGTTATAAGACCTTTCAGCCCCCCATGGACATGGAATCATAAAGTTATCCTATGGAGCTAAAATGTATATCTTGGAACATTCGGGGTCTGGAATCCCCAGATAGGAAATATGTTGTTAAAGGTTCTTGAGATCCCATAGAAAAACTGACTTCCTTATGTTGCAAGAACTTAAAGCAGTGAACTTTAATCTTGATGTGTGCCTCAAGTGCATTTGGAGAAAGGCCATTCCATTTAAGACCAACCATTCTAGGGGTAAGGGTGGTAGTGCAATTCTAGTCAATAATAGATGGAGCAAACATATATCAAAATGGGGAGGCTCCCCATGTAACCGAATGGTCTGGATTATTTTAGATACTAAGGAGGGAAAGATTGGAATTGTCTCATTATATGCCCCCAATGACTATAAGGAAGGACTTGAATTATGGAAATGGATGACCCAATTGGATGAAGTCCCATGGATCCTTGGCGGTGACTTCAATATGATTGAAACACTGTCTGATAAGTCAGGAGGCTCTAAGCTCGAGTGGAAAGAGGAAGAGAGATTCTTTTTGGTTGAGAATGATAAATTAGCTTAAGACCCTTTGACCCCATGCCATGGCTGGGAAAAAGAAAGAATTTTTATGGTTTACATGGTGTAATTTCCAGCAAGGCAGTAAAAGAATATATTCCAGACTTGATAGGTGCTATGCCAATAGGGATGTGATTCAATTCAAAAAAGATGAGTTGGGAGGAGTACAAGTTACTCCCTACACTCTTTCTGATCACCATCCTATCATATCCACATGCATTATGAATTCTCCTATCATAGAATAGAGAGAGAAGGGTAAGGCCTTCGCCCTTAACACAAGGCTCTTGATGGATGAAGATGTGCTTCAAGCGGTCAACATTATCAAATGCATTAATAAAACTAATCCCACCCTTCTTAATGCTAAAGAGAAATGGAACCAAAACACATTAGCCTAGAAGGGATTGTTTCAAACAGTAGGGAGAAAGAAAGCAAAAGACATGAGGAAGTATGAAACTGATCTACACTTTGCCCTGGTTGCAGCTGAGGAATCTCTACAAGTTGACCATTCTAATATAGAGGCAAATGCAGCCCTGTTTCAACCTAGAAATGCTCTCAAGAAAATACAAAAAGTGAAAATACTAGGGATGAAAACAAGCGCCAGACTTAATTGGCTTGAGCATGGAGATAAAGGCTCCAAATATTTTTTTCAAATGCTTAAGGCCAAAGAAGCCAAGGAGCATATAGATAATATCTGGGATAGTGACAGGCATATCACTGAGCCCAAAGAAATGCTTAATGCTTTCAAATGCTCTACAACAATCTTTTTATATCAGAGGACAATAGCACTAAGAAAGATCAGGCCAGGAATACGATCAAGAGTTTGATTCTAACAAGATATCAGAGGTTGACTCAGTTGCTCTTAACAAAGGTTTATCATTGGAGGAGATTAATAAAGCCATTATGGCCCTGAGCAATGATAAGCTCTAGGGCCAGATGGACTTCTAGTGGAGTTTTATAAGCAGAACATGAATTGGATTGGTGAAGAACTTCTAGGACTGTTTAATGAAGCGCTTGAAACAGGCTAGTTGGGGCATGAGATCAATACTGGGTTTATCAAACTCATCCCCAAGGAGGGTGAGAAGTCTCTACTCAAAAACTCAAACAAACTTTTGGCAAAGTTCATTGCTAAAAGGCTGGAAACTATACTCCCTAAGGTGGTTAGCTCCACACAGACAGGTTTTGTGAAAGGTAGGTATACACTGGAAAACTTACTTGCTGGGAAGCATTGAATTGGGCTAAGGAATCCAAGAAAAATATCTCTATGCTCCTCATAGATTTTGAAAAGGCATATGACCGAGTAGAATGAAGTTTTAATTTCATGATGCTAGAAGGATTGGGATTCCCTAAACAATTCTGTAATATGGTAAAAACTCTCATGGCAGATACTCATGCCATAGTGGGGGTGAATGGTACAAGGTCTTATCCCTTTGCCCTTACCAAATCTATCAGGCAAGGTTGCCCGCTTGCACCGGCTATACTTGTCCTTGTTGTTGATGCAATGTTCTATCTATTGAGGGATGAAAAACTATCACCAAGGGTACATGGAGTACTTCTCCCCAACTTGGAGGAGCTATCGAATGTTCAATTTCCAGACAACACTGCAATGCTAATACAGTTAACTGAGAACAACTTTGAAGCACTAATGATCAAAATGAATATTTTTTGTGAGGCCTCGGGAATTAAAATTTCTCTCCCTAAGTCAATCATGCTTGGATGGGACAATAAAGCACCTGAGTGGTTTGACAAATATCAAATTGTATGGGGGGACCCACTCACCAGGTCAGATACCTGGGTATCCCATTTGCTATCTACCCAAATCTCAGAAATACGTGGAACTGGATCAAAGAAAAACTAGATAAAAATCTGAAAAGATGGAACAAGCATTACCTTACCATGGCAGGCAGAATACAAGTATGCCAAAAAATACTCTCATCCTACAACATATACTATTCTTCTGCATGGCTTTTCAATCAATATCAATTTAACATTATCCAAAAGATAATCAAGGATTTTCTTTGGTCGGATGGTAAGGGTAAGAAGAAACACTTTGTCAAGCGGTCTTGGTTCTCAATGAGCAAATCCAAAGGGGGTTTGGGCCTTAAGGATCTTAAAACACAAGGGGTTTCTTTAGCTGCAAAGTGGATATTCAAAGCCTTATAGGGAAATGAACCGCGGAAAGTGTTAATCAGATATAATATATCTAAATTTGTTCCTAGTCAAGGGCATTCATGGACAGACCTCCCCTTGAGTGACATTATTGTTAGGCAATTCCCGGTTAAGCCATCAGGCTCTGTTGTTTTTAGATCTATTTGGAAGGTTTTGGAAACAGTGAGGAAACACGGTACACACAATGATGTTATTGACTCCAACAGCAAAATCTGTGGTGAGAGATCTATTTGGTGGAACTTGAAATATAATGACAAACCTCTTGCACTCATTCAGGACTGTTCAACTAGAACTTGAGCTAACAAAGGAATTAGAGCCTTCAAGGATATCATATTGGATGATCAACTGATTGCTTGGAATGTGCTTAGAGCAGAGTTCAACATACCCCCCCACAGAGTGGGGAACCTATTCAATGTTGAGAGATGCTTGCAGCACCTTATCCCTCCCCAGAGCCTGTGAGACCATTGATGATAGATTCACTACCTTTCTCTGTCCTGATGGATCCCCCCTTCCTACTATTAAAGCCAAATGCATATACTCCACCCTTGCTAATAATAATGAAATTCTTGATCACCTTGCTTCCTTCTGGACCTCTGGTCTTAACCCCTCAGATTGGCAGTCCTCCCTCACTAGCATTTGGTCTAGACCTATTGTGCCCAAAAAGAGATGCTTCATTTGGAGCCTTTTACTTCTTAAACTGCCTATCTCTGTTAATGATGGTGGGCTTAATTTGTGTCCTATATGTAGGCTTCCAGAATCTATAGTGCATATTTTTTTCTATTGCCACTTTGCTAAAGAAGTATGGAAAATGTTTGCTTTTCACATTGGCTGTAACATCGATCCTTGGGAAATCATTGTCGGTAAAATCCAGTGCTTAAAGAAAGGGGCTAATTTTTTTCTATCTATACTTTCAAGTGAAGTTCTTTGGTGAATTTGGAAATATAGGAATGGTGAATTGTTTAATGGACGTACTAGATTGCTTACTGGGTCTCTTAGAAGACTCGCTATAGATGACATTGTATGGCAGGTTGCTATTATGTTCAGAATCTCAATGCAAAAGTTTGAAAGGCTACTAGGAGATGGGCAGGTCAGAGTCTACATCAATGAGATTTCACATGGCCACACATGGACCAGGAGATTTGTTGAACGTACACCATTTGAAATTGGTTTGAAGAACTTCCTTGCAGAGCTGGAGACACAAAGGAGGAGGGAACGAGAGAATGATCCAGTACCTGTTGCAGTTGCTCCTGAGACAGTGATACCTTTAGCAGTGGCACTACCTGATGGAGTTGTAGCACCCAACCCAGTTGTTGCAGATGTAGCTGTCCTCCTCAGATGATCAGATGGGCCGCTACCATGGGCAGCTTGGATCAAGCAATTATAAGTGCTCTGTGTTTTTCTTTAGGCCCCGTTTGGTTGAGGAATTATAATTTGACTCAAAACCTGATTATTTCAAAATAAGGTTTTGAGTATTCGAAAGATAGTTTGGACCGTTTAGTTGACCCGGAAGATGACTGAGACAATCCTTCTTTTGCGTTTGGTTGGTTGTTTGCCCACAAAGCCCGAATATTGTCATCGACCCACTTATCTGTCGCTTCTTGTCTGGAGGAGAGGTTCTGGCTTGGACCAGAACTTGTGCTGTGTTGTTACTAGAGGATACGCTTTTGTCCACTATTGTGATGGTTTGGCTGGAATTTGATATTGAAATTTTTTGGGGCTGAAGTATGTAGTATTGGTGTCCATTGATATTAATTAGAGGCATACCATAGTATCTATCACAGTGAAGCCAAACTATAAAACCCAACCAATCGCCTAATTTACGAAGTGCTCCAAGATTGAACAAGAAGAAATCCTCAAACATTCTTCAGAATTACCTCTCGTCTCCCCAGATCACATTGACTTTCAAAATGGGAACGACCAGAGTGGCTTCAAGAATCCTTGCAATCACCACTGCGTCCACAATCTGATTGTGTTGCTGATTTAATCCGCCAGAAACCACAACCATAAAAAATCTACACCTCTCTTACCACAGAGATCGATTCCTCTTTATACTTTGTACTGAACTTCAAATAAGGCCTGAAACCCAACTCATCCGGATGCTTCCAACAATCTGCAGAGAAAACCAACGGTATGCAATGTTGTGAAAGTCGTAAATGTGATATGCACCAAATGGAGTTTAATTGAAAGGCTTTATAAATATAAACTCGTGCAATTGATACTGTTGGCGGGTGTAATCAAATTCAACAACCTTGTATGCATCCTCTCTGCATGTGGACATCCATCGAAGAATAAAGCTTTCCTTTATTTGTTTGTTGTGATTTGTAAGTGCCCCTGTAGACATGTATGCAAAGTGTGAAAGCACAATAAGGGCTTGTGAAACGTTTTTGATAGAATCCATCATAGAATGTGGTCTCATGGCGTTAAATGCATAGAATCAATTTGTTTCAATAGCTTTGATGGGTAATAATTATAGCTGGAAATGTCATGGTAAAAGTGCATGCTAGATGTGGAATTAGTGAACAGTTTGCAAAACTGCCTCAAAGAAATGTGATTTCGTAGAGGACATCATTGCAGTACATGCATAAACTCTTCATACTCTGTATTGAACTTCAAACAGGGCCTGAAACCCAAATCATCCAGCTCCAGCTGTCAAATTGGGTGAAAATTCATGTGTGGGTAACAGAGAATTTGAAAAATCATGTGGGTAACAAAGAATTTGAAGAATTGGAACCTGGAAATACATCTGAGACAACAGAACATGGCGAATCATTGGGATTCTAGCTGGAGAAGAGGAGTCTAATCAGTATGAAGAATGGGCAAATTTAAGCAGCCTGGATTGAGTTTTTCTAGGTGATGGAGGAAAAGCACGAGAATGAGAATGTAGCAAAAAATGAGACATTTTTTTGTGCCTCCACATTACTCAAAATCCTACGCGGATTTGAAAAGATTGATTCGACCATCTCATATAAGATGGCGGTGTGGTTTTGGATGGTGAACAACCAATGTCATACACAACGATCATGTCTGGCTAAGGCTTCGGAGGCACGATCAGAGCTATCAATAGCATGGAATGCGACGGTGAAATTAAAATGGGGTTCACAAAAACCCAGAACCAGAAGATGAAATCATATTCCACTTATTGGGTGGGAAGATAGTGCCACCCATTTTGGTGCCAAAACCGGATTTTGATGTCCAAAACCCGAATTGCATTTTAGTGAACTAAACGACAGATTTAGCAAAAAAGCGGAAGTTCCGCACCCAATTCCACCCCAATTCCTATAACCAAACGGGGCCTAAGTTTAGAAGGATAGCTCTTATAGTACATAGTCTTTACATATGTCTCTTCCGCTCATACTTTGTATCATTTGGCTACTGTTGATTCGAATTCTGATTTTTGTATTGGATAAAACAGTTAGATGATAGTGGTACATTTGAAGTTGTATTAGGAGCTGTTATGCTCAAGTGATAGAGGGGTGATGTGGTGCTCGACTGATAGGCCGAAGACCCTCTCCCTCTCTCTCCCTTTCGTTCTCTTACCAATCGTTGGCTTACCACCGTGTTAGTGGATCTTCCCAGGTTTCCCTCATCTAAACGGAGTGAAGGTGAGGAATTGGAAACCGTGTTAGTGTGAGCAGGAAATGGCCCTATTGAATCTTAGGCGGAAATAGCCCTATTTGTAATGTCCCCATTTTCATGAGCATCAGAGTTTAAGGGATTAGCCTATCATTTTGTCCCTCGTAGGCTAATGAGGTTGGTTAGAGGGTCCTTTGAGGGATGCATCTTCTTCAGTGGCCAGGTTTTTGCAGGATTGGCTTTCGTTTGAGGTCTCCAAGACTCTGTATGCAGTAATTGCTATTTATAGTAAGTCTTGAGGAGGTTAGTGAGGGAACCCTACTATTTTTGGAAATGGGGTATGGTCGTATGCAGCTTGATCATGTCAGCTTCCAGTTCAGACGACATGCAGAGATCATGAGTAATAATGGAGATATTAATATTTGTTTGGCTAAATAAATATTAATAGTCTGAGCTTATATTATTAAGTTACAAGATGATTTTTATTTTATAACTTAAATCACTCAAGTGAAGGGTCAAGTTATCATAGATGGGGCCAAGTGAACAATTAATTTAAAAATAATTATTTGTGCACCAACTATAGAGTTTTAAGTGAAAATAATTAAAAAGTGGGAATTTAACTTTTATCCCACATTGGCCAGGAAAGTGTTTGAGCTCCCACAAGAAAAGAATAAAAGAGACTTAAGAGCTCATTCTGAATATGTTTATGATTATTATTGAACTTTGGTTGATTTTTGTTCTTGCTTGGAGAACGAGGGTTTTTACTTGCAGCCGCCATTGGAGAACAGAAAATCTTCAATGTTGCAGCCATTTGAGTTGGTGAAATATCCAGTGAATTTGGCATTCAAGAGAGCTTCATTCAGGAGTTCTATTTGTGCTTAAAAGTGAAGAATTTCATCTAGGGTTTGAAGGATTTGAAGGTAAATGTACAGCAGACTTGGAGATTCATTCTTGGCAGCCATTCTATATCAGGTTTTATCTATTTAATAGTTGCTACAGTAGCCATGAACAGTGATTTTGCTACAGTAGCCGTGAATAGTGTTCTACTACAGTACCCGCGTGAACAATAACTCTACAGTACCGTGAACAGTAAAATGCATGAAGGTCTTGGTGCATTGTGTTAAGGCTGCGATCCAATTTGAGTCATGTTTCAGTGAGCTGCGTCCCAATTTTGGTGTTCACCAAAGACTGCGATCGGATTCCAAGTTTCTTCATTTGCATCTGATTAATTCTACCTTGCATGTTTTGCATCAATAAGTTTGTTTGTCAATCATTAAGGGTTTGAAATAAAAATCAGAATTCATTTGCAGCAGTATATACTTAAGACTTTGTATTTTCTGAGTCATGTATGGCAAGTGTTTGACAAAATGCCAATGTTCTATATGATGCAAATTTGATGTGTTTGGCCTATCATATGTTATATATATTTGGTCTGCAATTCGTTTATGGTATTTTTCAGATTGTATGCAACTTGTTTGACAATATTCCTTGAGTAGAAAAATCATCTTTCTCCATCATTTAGCAAGGGATCTTACACTATTGATGTCCGTTTATTCTGATGTATTTTGAGCTTATTATATCTAATACAAAAAAATATTACCTATCTATCTATCCATCTATATATATAAGAGAATGTATGGCTAATGAATTTAAATATATTTATATATGATTTAATCATATACAATTATAACATATGATTTGCATTATTAAAGAATGTTGCCCCTTTTAATTTTATTATTTAGAGTTTATATTTAAATGAAAACTTGATTTCCATTTGGGAATTCAAGCTATGCGAAGGACATATAACGTATAAGTCGCGTTAAGTATATGTGGCACGCCAAGGGAACTTACATGGAATGATTTGAATTGGTTCTCGAAAACATTTGGATATAATTTTATAGGCCACGAGCACCCAAGGGTGATGCAGAGAGTATATGGCAGTTGGAAGCTGTTTGAGAATTGTTTTTAAACATTTGGTTGCATTATGAATATAAGACCCCCTGTTATTTCATTATTTTAATATAATACACTTAATTTGGTTTTTTTTAATGAAATCGAAATTCCATTAAGAAACTCTGTTAGGCAATAATCTTGATATCCCTTAAGCCACGATAAGGTAGTGGCGAGATTGTAGACCCGGCTGAGATAAGGAAATTTGAGGATAAAGATGAATTTCAACCGTGCCTCATTATTACGGTTTACCTCCACCTTAATTGAAATGAAACTCAGCGATGTGTCAGGAAATTGAGCCAAATGAAATGAAATTTGGTAATCGTGTGTTAGAAAATGGTTTTTCTTAATGAGAAGCATTCATTTTCGAAAAGCAGGACACTCACGCAAGAGAGAGAAGGGAAGGAGCTTGTATGAAATAGCAGAGTAATAAACAGCAGTTTGGGAAAAAGAAAGAACAGGATTACGTAGTTTAAGTGCAGCGATATTGTCTTCCAGTGAAAAGATAATTGATAGGAAACCTTCATAGTACTTCTAGACAAGAACAGCGATAAGAAAATTTAAGGGAACTTCCAGAATTCTTAATAGCAGTCAGAGAGCATCCTCTTCCAAGTGCAGACCGTAGCTCCTTTTTCACAGGCATTTGCAATTTACTAAAGCAACTTCCTCTTGGCTTATAATACTGTGAATGGATTCTCGTATAACTAGAATTATATAATTCTGGAAATTTACATTAGAAGAAATGTCAAATTCAGGTGCATGTAAGAGTTTATAAGCACGTAAGTCTGAATTCAATGCTTGTGTGATTTAGTTGTTAATTGGAAAAAACACCAATGATTATACAGATTTTCAAGGAAGTAGTAGTCATTATAGACCTTTCTGTATACATTTAGAAGGGCAGAAATATCTCTGCAAACAAGAACCATATATCTAATGTTCATAGGAAATTTAACCAAATTAGAAACCATGTGCTAGGTTTCATGTGAAAAGAATACATACAGAAGTAATGCTCTCCATTACTGAGCCATAATGCTGCATGTTGTGACTGAAGTCAATGGAAAAGATTTACATGAATAGATATTCATAACAAGTCTGAGAAAATCCCTAAGTCTAACTCAATTTCTGAAACAACATAAATTAAGCTTTGTGCAAGCCATTGTGGAAACACACTGCCCATGTCATGGGTATGAACCACTCCATAAACGACTGAGTTAGCTGAAAGGATAATTTTATACAAATGCTGATTGAGACTAGAAAGTCTAAATTTTGAAATTGCATAAATAACTATTCGGATGATTAGAGGATAGTGTAGCCGGTTTAAGACAACCATTGCATGTACTGCAAGAAGGTTCAGTTTCTATAGTGGTGCAGATTTAGCACACTTTGGAAAATTAAGTGAAACGAACCGGTCACAAAGTTCTATACTAACCAGAATAGGGAACTAAAATATGTGATATCATGGCAAGAGAATCTGACTCAAAATTACTCAATTAAAGGATACATAACAGAAAACTAAAATGATTAAGGAACATGAGAGAATAGAATGATTAATCAAGCTGGGTTTTAATGACAAGTATGTCAATATTATAGTGATCAAATAAGAACCTCTATTTTGGTTATGTTCTTCAATCCAAAAGAGTAAGTCTAGTAGACCATGAGTCCTGTGTGCTTACAAAATAGCCTATTACGTATTATAGGGTGCAAGTCGGATTGGGTGAAGAACCTTAGTTACCGATTTAGCAGGTGTTTGGAGACATGTTGTTAGCCCATCATTGCGACCCTCGTGGGCTAATGTCTGGATTTGGGGGTCTCTGAGTGAGTACTTACTATTTATAGTAAGTCTCTTTTTGGAAGTTATTTCTAGCAGGGTGTCCGAGCAGATGATTTAACCATGTAGTTAGACAGAGTTGGCTTGGAGTGGATGGAATTAATTATTTAAGTTATCTTAATTAATTATCTTTTGAGCTTATAATATGTCTAATCATTAATTATTTAATGATATTATAATGTCTTAAGTTTGTCTTTTAAGTGGAGGGAAAGGAGTTCATTTTTGAAAGCTGTTTGCTTTATCCAAACTTATTGAAGTCTAAATGATTAAGTTATGAAGAGCTTCCTCTTGAAGCTGGGAATTCGAGCCTTATTGGAGAAGATTCGATCTTTATATGTGGCTTTTGAAAATCTTCTCCATCATCTTTTACATCTTCTAAAAACACTTGGATATTTGCTATGAGTTTCAAAATGAAGGGTTTCTGAGTTTAATCGCTGGTTGAATTGATAATTCATCTCAGCTTTGGCACTTTGAATTGGAACGAGATTTTCCAGTGAATCGTGTGTGGAAGTACGGCCAGCTTGCTGCTCTTTAAAAGACGTTTGGTTTAAACCATTGCCGCGAGTTGGAGTATGAAGGGTTGACGCCATTGCATGCTTTTGATCCACAATACTTGTTGGACGTGGGGCAGGAAAACAATCTCTTTGCACCAGCCATTAGCTATCCTTTCTACTACAGCAAGCTACCACGTTGCAAGAGGTAGACGCTAAATGTATTTCTTTTCAATACATTGCCAGGCTGTGGTCTTTCTTTGTTAAATAATTGCGAAGTGATTTTGGTTTATGTAATGAGAGTTTGATTGTTTTGGCGTGAAACTTATCAGCATTAGTGAATCAATTCCAATTTATGTAATCGCAAATCTTCTTTATATATTGAGGAAAATACAAAAAAAATACATATATTTGTATTGAAAAATATCAAAACATCTTCTTTCCGAGTTAAGAAGTATTATTGCAGTTGAATTCTAAGGTAAGAGCCAGGCAGGATCTTTACAGTGGTATCAGAGCAGTTTTCTTGCTAGCCTGCAGGGGACTGGGCTTAGTTAATGGAAGGTGACAGATATAGGCTAAGCTGTCATTACACTCGCTGAGGCAGGAATTCTCCACCACCTGGTGATCAGGAACAAGGGAATATGGGAGATAGAATTCCACGTAATACAGGTAGTGATGAGGACAAAGAGGCGACGACAGTATTCAGAAATATTGCACGAAGCCAGCAAGAGTTGGCAGCTGGCCAGCAACAGATGACGGTTGTCTTATAGAATCTATCAGATACTCTTTAGCGTGTTTCATTGCCTCGAGATCGGGGCAGGGATAGAGATGCTAGGAGTATCTCAGCTAGTTCTCACAGGTCCAGAGTTGATTTGACAAGTACATAGGATAGGCCTCTACATCCTACCTTCTTGAGACCTGAGATTGATGTGGTTAGTTATGAAGATGAGGCTTCATTTACTGATGACATACTGGCTTTACATAGATAGTGGGATGCTTGACCTCACGAATTAAAGCAACATCTAAATTTTGACAAGTTCATGACTCAAAAAAGAAAACGTTCTAAGGGTAGAACAAGATGGGAGACAGCAACATGTGAACCATGAATTGAAACAAGCAACCAGAAAATTGACCTTCACACACTTTGATGGTAATAGGAAGATGACAGCTACAGCTTGGATCCACAAGCTAGACACGTACTTGTCTTTACATCCTATGTCTGAAGAGGACGCCATTAGATTTGTTGTTTTGCATTTAGATGGTATAGCCCATGACTGGTGGTACCATGGGTGGGTCTCCTTGCATCATGATCAGATTGTAACCTATCAGGAGTTTGGGATGGGTTAGTAGAAAGGTTTGACAGGAAGGACCCAGAGTCCTATTTCAGGGAGCTAGCATAGCTCAAGCAAACAAGTAGCTTGAAGGCTTTCATCAGTGAGTTTCAGAGAGTATCAGTTATGGTCTATGATATTTCAAAGAGGAGACGGGCTATGTTGTTTATTGAGGGGTTAGTTGAACCTCTTAGGGGCTGGGTTAAGTCTTTTGACCCTACATCTTTGAAGCTGGCTATGAAAAAGGAAAGAAACTTGGGAGTTTTCAGCGCCACATAATAAATTTCCTCCTAGACCATCTAATCCTCCTTATGATAACAAGGCTGCTCCAAGAGGAAGTGAAGGACCAGATTTTAAGAAACCTGTGATAGGACCCTTAGATCTAGAAATACTTAGTGATTTGAGGAGAAGAAGATTGTGTTTTTATTGCAGGGCTCCCTATGATGAAAAACATGAATGCCATTGAAGCCTAAGGGTAGAAATAGGCTTATGGAGTGGTATTATGAGGATGAGCATAATTCTGATTTTGAGGGGCAGCAAGCTGATCATGAAGAAGAAAGTCATGAAGAAGCAGTTAACAGTGAGAAGGTGGATGAGGATTCCCAACTCAAGGTTGTATACCTCTAGCATGCAGAAAGAAATATCTTTCAGGATGAGGGGCCTCTTAGCAGGGCAGCATGTCATTGCCTTGTTGGATACAGGTGCCACCCATAACTTCATAGATTCACGTTTGGTCTCTAGGAGAGGCATACAGACAGAGGAGTTTGAGGGCATTAGAGTTAAGGTGGCTGATGATTACACTCTGAAGTGTGACAAAATGATTCTGGATCTTCCCATGAAATTAAACAATTATGAGTTCAAAACTGATTTTTATGTGGTTGACATGGGAGGTACTGATTTAATTTTGGGTATGAGCTGATTGCACTCTATTGAGGCTTTTTATCTTATTAGCCTTAAGGATATGGAAATGAAGTTTGAAGTAAATGGTAAGAAACATATACTCAAGGCAATCAGGGAGGAGAATCTGAAGACTATGTCACTTAGACGTATACAACGTCTCATTAGCCATGATGCAGTTGAGTGGGCAGCAAAGTGCAGGATATTACCCACAATGGAAGAGTCAGGGAAATCAGCTTATCACCCTGACATACAGGAGCTCAAGACTAAACATTTTAAAGTGTTTAGCGATTTACCACATGGCAGGCCACCTAACAGAGGTATTGAGTACATTATTGAGTTCGAGGAGGGCACTAAGCACATTATGATTAATACTTATCGGCACCCCAAGTGCCTGAAAGATGAGATTGAGAAAATAATTCAGGAGCTCATTTCTATGGGGCATATTAGGCCGAGTAAGTCTCCCTTTGCTTCATCAGTTGTTTTGGTGAAGAAAAAGGATGGTACTCTCAGGATGTGCATTGACTACAGGATACTGAACCGAAGGACAATGAAGAACAGGTATCCTATTCCGCGCATTGATGAGTTGATAAATGAGTTGCATGGTGCGTGCTACTTCTCTAAGATTGATTTGAGATCGGGTAACCATCAGATCTGAGTGCGGGAGGACATAGAGAAGACATCCTTTAGATGTCACTGTGGGCATTTTGAGATGACTAATGCTCTGCTACCTTTCAATCTACTATGAACAGAGTCTTCCACAGTCAGTTGAGGAGATTTGTTCTGGTTTTCTTTGATGATATTTTGATATATAGCAAGACATGGGATGACCATCTTGCTCATTTGGATACTGTGTTGGATATTCTGGATAGGGCTTCCTTGTATGCAAAGGAGTCCAAGTGTGCCTTGGGAATGACCGAGCTGCTGTATCTTGGTCACATTATCAGTGCAGAGGGAGTGCGCATGGACCCTAATAAGGTTCATGCTATTTTGGATTGGCCTACTCCAGGTCACTTGACACAGCCCAGAGGATTCATCGGTATGTGAGCCTTCTATCGCAGATTCGTTGCAGAGTTCTCACAACATGCAACGCCTTTGACTAATTTTACCCGTAAGGAAGCTTTTGAGTGGACCTCTCAGACACAGGCGTGTTTTGAGAAGTTCAAGTTGATTATGACATCAATGCCCGGTTCTAGCAATGCTAGATTTCTCTAGATCGTTTGATTTGCATTGTGATGCTTCTGGTGAGGGCATTGGTGCGTTACTTTCCTAGGATCACCATCCCATTGTTTTTAAGAGCAGGAAGCTCAAGGGTCCTAAGAGAGATTTTATTGTTTATGACAAGGAAATGTTAGCCATAATGCATGCTTTGGCTAAATTCAGGCAATATTTGGTTGGTAGTAAGTTTTGCATAAAAACTAATCATAACAGCCTGAAATATTTCCTTGGACAACGTGATCTCAATGAGAGACAGCAGAAGTGGGTCAGTAAACTACAGTCATATGATTTTGATATTTCTTATATCAAGGATACTCAGAATGTGGTTATTGATGCACTTTCTCGGAGGCCTCATTTTGGTGCTATGGCGGAGATATCTGAGGATTGGAGGCATTTGATTATTGCAGAGTATGCTAGAGATCAGTGGGCGGCTGGTTTTATTGATGGGACCATACAGGACAGCAGGTATACTCTTGTAAATGAGTTGACCGTTTACAAGGAGAGGGTAGTGTTGGTTCCAGGATCGAGTGTCAGGTTTGTAGTGTTGAGAGCTTTCCATGATTCTCCCTTAGCTGGCATCCTGGGTTTTTCAAAACCAATAGGCCGGTGCGGGAGAGATTTACTTGGAAGGGCTTGAAGTATGATGTCCAGCAATATGTTAGAGAGTGTTTTGTTTGCCAGCAGAACAAGCAGGAGCACACATATCCAGCAGGGTTACTGCAGCCACTACCCATTCCTGAGCAGAAGTGGGAATGCATTTCCATGGACTTCATTGTGGGCCAAGGGTAGAGATTGCATTTTTGTGGTAGTTGATCGTCTTACGAAATATGCTCACTTTTTCCCGATCACTACTGCGACTAAGGTTGCAAATTTATTCTTTCGGGAGGTGTTCAGATTGCATGGTTTACCTCGGAATATAGTGAGTGACCGAGATAGCCGATTTATGAGTCACTTCTGCCAGGAGCTATTCAGGTTGTGTGGGACAAAGTTGACACCCAGTAATAGTTACCACCCTTAGACTGAAATTGTTAATAAATGGGTGGAGGGCTATCTTCGGAATTATGTGTCTGCTCAGTAGAGAGCTTGGGTGAAGTGGATTTATTTATGTGAGTATTGCTATAATTCCACTTACCATATGTCTATTCGGATGACTCCTTTCCGAGCTCTGTATGGATATGATCCTCCTAGTTTCGTGGATTTGCTTTTCAGTGATAGCAGAGTTCCCAGTGCAGGTGATTTGTTGCAGGACAGTCAAGACATTATGGGGACGTTGCGAGACAATAGTCAAAGAGCTCAAAATCAGCAAAAGAAGTATGTTGATCAAAGGAGAGTTGCCCGCTCTTTCCAGGTTGGAATATGGTTTATTTGATGTTGCATCCCTACAAGCAGTAATCTATTCAGAAGAGCAGAGCTGAGAAACTTAAGCGTCGGTACTATGGACCTTTCCGTGTTGTTAGACGGGTGGGTGAGGTTGCTTATGAGCTGGATTTGCCAGAGGACAATAGAGTGCATAATGTTTTTTATGTGTCACGCCTCAAGAAGGCGTTAGGTAGGCATGTTGTTTCGTCCTCTATTTTGCCACCTCTTGATGATGAGGGGAAATTGGAGTTGATTCCTGAGATTATATTTGTATTGAAAAATATCAAAACATCTTCTTTCCAAGTTAAGAGGTATTATTGCAGTTGAATTATAAGGAAAGAGCCAGGCAGGCTCTTTACATTATTCTATTTGATGTGCCTTCCCTTTTGTTGCACACTTATGACCTGGGGTCCGAAGCTCTTTGCACATAAAGCATAAATTCTTTGTTCTTAACTCATTGACTGTCTCACTATCAATTCTAGTGACTAATTTCTTTGGCTAATCAGATTCTTTTGTAAAATGTTTCTTGTCTTTGTCCCTTTTATGTGAGAACCTCTTTGACTAAAATCTGCTCTTTGAAGTGGATGTATCTATGTCTCTTGCTTTCTTGATGGCTTCTTGTAAGGTAGATGGGTTGAATGCTTTAACCCATCCCTTCAATGGTTAAGTTAACCCATCTATGAAAAGGACAACAGGCCTCCTTTGTGAAACATCCATCACCAAAATTGACAATCGCTGAAAATCAGCAACATATGCATCAACTGTCCCCCACTGTTTCAGCTGTGCTAATTCTTTGAAATGCAACTTTGGATCCTTTTTGTCAAATCTTTCAATCAGCCTCTCAGTAAAATCTACACAAGATGTAATTTGGTCACGTCCCATGGTGATCATGCCATGATGTCTCCCCTTATGGGCAACACCATTCAAATGTATAAAAGCATATTTAATGGAGTCATCTTCCGGCATAGGATTAAGATTGAAGTAGGTACCAAGTTTTTGCACCCATGCTCTAGTGGAGGTCTTACCCAATCCATCAAAATAAGTGTGAATCTTCCCACCTTCTTGTGCAATTCATTGTGTTGCGCTCTATTTCCCCTTAAAGATGTGTGTCTCATCCTAAGATCCATGTAATCATGCAGAGTTATGTCACACTGGAAATCAGGTCATGCATCATACCTTTTGTCTCAATTCATCCTATAAGTCTAGCAAGTTAGGTTCATTTGTAATGCCCTGCCAAGGAACCCTTGGAAACATAGGGTCAAATATGCACTTAACAAAAAAACAAAATTGAAGATAAGATGAACATCAATAACATAGTGCATTAACAACCAAATAAGCATAAGCAAGGATAAATAGAAACGATACTCAAGTGATTGTGCACCAGTGAAAGACAAATCATAACCAAAGGTTCCATGACAAGTCCACACACTCAGCAAGAACGAAAGACACATTCAAGCCACCACATGAGAGTCTAGAACACGTCCACGAACCCTCACGGGATAAGACCGGACCATCATCAAGAATCGCCAATCGAGACAAGTCCATCCTTGATGCATTCTAAAACAAGATCATTTTAACCCAAATTGAAGAAAACGGTCATAACAACACCATGCCGATTTGGAAAACTGACTGTGAATACATGAAAAGCATCCCGAGAACATAAGGAATCTGAATCTAAAATTACTTTTAGGATAGGCCCTCAGGAAGTACTCACTGTATCATAAGCGCTACTCTGGTTAACATATGCACTAGATTGTTTCTCATATGCGCTATTTTGTTTCTCATATGCATTGTTCCGTGTTTCATATGCATTGTTCTGCACTGCATATGCGCTAAAAAAGAGGGCATATACACTATTCTGCCCTTCTAAGTGCAAAATTGAATTAAAACATAACAAGACGGGGTTTTCTCAATCTGATAGCAAGGTAGGTTTGCTGACACCAACGTGCAAGTCAAATACAAGGCTTACTCCACACTAGGAGTACTAAATACAAAAATTCAAGCAATAAACACTCAGTAGCAACAACAATAACATGAAAGAACTAATCAACAGAGCATGAACATCAAAAGCATATATATAATGTAGAGAAATGAAAGGGATAGCATTTACCACTCTATACTCAGAATCTTTGTCTCTAGAGATAGGTCATCACCCATACAACAGTCCCCAGCAGTGGTGAAGTGCAACACCACCCTACCATGTGGAACCCTCAGGCCCACCCCACCATGCTCGTGGAGATAGTCACCCAACCACAAACATGTGGAATCACACACCAAGAAAGGCTAACACACGCGAAGCATATGCAAACCTCAGAGGACAGTACAGAGGTCTCAATGCAATCACAAGATGCAGAATACAATACACACAGAGAACCCTCAACATGTGGACCAACGTCTGAGGTGCAATACAAAGTAACATAAGCACACAATACACAAAGATGCTACTCACTGCTATGGGATCTAGACACAAGAGTACCAACCACAGGGAATATCCATGCCTACACAATCAATACTAGCATCTGGGGCTCAAGTACCGTCTGGGTCACTCATGACATTCGGGGATTCAACGGTTTCCACTATCCCCACGGGTCAATCTTTGACATCCGGGGATTCCAATACCATCTTCCACCTGCACAGGTCAATCCTGACATTCGGGGATTCAATGGTATCCACTTAATCATACATAATCTTATTTAATGTTATTCCCAATTCATTTTAATTATATTTTCACTTTTTATAGAACCCATTGACATGTCCTATACCAGCCACTTACAGGTCAGGATCTACGTAAGGAGCTACTCCCCATGACTACTCAACATACCTAGTCCCAAGGCTCAACATCACAAGACAAAGACCAAAACAATGGCTTGTCCACTCGGTCTACACCGAGGACATAAGTAAAACACTTCATCCACTTGGTCTACACCAAGGACGAGATAACCATAATTGTCCACTCGGTCTACACCGAGGACATAAGCATCACAAGTAACCAAGCAATAATCGGAGGATAAAGCACTCCCAAACACTCAAGGGGTAAAACAGAGCATAATAAATATAAAAGACACAAATGCCAAACTACTCAATTGGCCACTATGCCAAAAGTTCAGAATCCAAGAGAATCCATCAAACATCTCATAGGGACACAAGGAATGCTCACAACCACAAAAGACACTTAAATCCCAAATTTGAGCAAAAATCGAGTGTGAAAATCCACGTTTTAACAACAAACGGGTGAGTTTTGATTGCGGTAACAAATGCCTGGAATGTCCTCAATCCATTCTGATAGCACAATCCTACTGTAATCACGAAATACTACTAATCCAAACATTCCGATCATGCCAAACATGGCACACAAGACTAGGAGGCATGCAAAACGATGCACCCATGAAAACACCCAAAATAGAAACTTGGAATTTAACTTCGAAATTAAAACCCATTTGCCCATATATACCCAACAACACATTTATCAAATAAAATTGTCATTTTGAGCACACAGGGATAATCAAGCAACATAACACTTCGAAAACCATAATTTTCCAAAATGAAAACATAAAACATTCATATAAACTCAATCAGGTAATGAAAATGAACAAGATCGTGGGGGAATGTTAATTCTCAACCCACTAAACTATTGCAATTTATATCATTCAAAAATACGGAGCAAATAGAAAGTTGTGAGATGCCCTACCTCACATAGAATGGAAACCATGAAAATGGAAGGGAGAAAATGAATTCGCCATGGAAATGCAAATGGCTCCACTAAAATTTTAGCGACGGCGACACGAATCCAACGAGCCGCCACCCACAAAAAACCGACAAGCAGATCGATCACAACGAACAAAACAAGGATGCATCAATGCACACCATGAACTCACCTGCAAGATCTGGCACTATCAAGATAGGTGCACTAGTCAAACACTCCTTAAGAGCCTAAACGTTGACTCACACTACGCGGACCAAACAAACTTCTTCCCTTTCCTCCGAAGAGAAGTGATAGGATGAGCCAACCGAGAAAAGTCCTTCACGAACTGGGGGTAATAACCCGCCAAACCCATGAAACTGCGAACTTCAAGAACACTATTCAACACCAGCTAATCCATAATAGCCTGGATCTTCGAAGGAACAACAGAAATATCCTCTCCAGAGATGATATGGCCCAAATATCTCACCTCAATCTGGAAGAACTCAAATTTGGCCAAGTTGCCAAACAATTGATGGTCACGGAGGCACTACAAAACCTAACGCAAATGGCCCTCATGTTCCTCCATAGTCCTCGAATAAACTAGAATACCATCCAGAAACACAAGGACAAAACGATCAAGGTAAGTGCAGAACACACCGTTCGTCAAACTCGTGAACACCGATGGCGCATTGGTCAACCCAAAGGGTACAACCATAAACTCATAAAGCCCATATCGAGTGTGAAAAGTTGTACAATGAATGTCAACCTCATGGATACGAAGCTGATGGTATCCCGACTTAAGATCTATCTTCGAGAACACTCTCGCTCCCTTCATTTGATCAAATCCCTTCATTTGATCAAACAAATCGTCAATCCTCGGCATGGGATATCGGTTCTTCACCGTCACCTTATTCAACTGCTAGTAATCAATGCACAAACGCAAGGATCCATCCTTCTTCACGAAGATGACTGGTGCACCCCAAGAGGACACACTAGGACAAATATGGCCCTTGGCCAACAACTACTCTAACAACAAACGGAGCTCACTCAACTCCTAAGTGGTCATACGATAAGGTGCCAAAGAAATAGGGTCATCTCCAGGAATGAGATCAATACGGAAATCTATGTCGCGCTGAGGCAGCATACCTGGAATCTCACTCGGAAACACATCCGCAAACTCACGAAGCAATGGGTGATCATCTAGAGACACCTCTCGACTCTCAACCCCATCAAAGTCACTAAAAGAAACTGCGAACAACTGACAACCCTATCGCATACTCCGCTTCAGCTGCGAGGTTGAGATCATGCGAAGTGAAATAGGCCTCTAGACCCCTACAAGCTCAACATGTCCACCTGTGTCCACACACTGTACGGACTTGCGCCGACAATCTATACAATGCCTGGTGGGAAGCCAACCAATCCATATCCAAAACAATACCAAACGAACCCAAGGGTAGGATACAAAGATCTATGGTACTGATGAAGGTGCCCAAATCCAACACACAACCACAAATGAGGGAGTTCACGACCACTCTAGAACCTGTGGCTAACTCAATCTATCAACTATCAACCTGTCGTGTTGCCACTAGCCCACATTGCTCCACAAGGAAGGGGGAAATAAAGGAATCTAAAGCACCATAATCAAATAATATAGAGATAGATATACCACATAACACCTGTAGTCTCAACAACGGTGCCCTAGTGCTCATCTTTACGGTTATCAACCGCTACAAAAACTCTGTGGGCTCTACCTACATCGCCACCTGTAGGCTCAGAAATAACAATCCTTTGACTCGGTCCTAAATATGACCTCTGAGGACAATGTACAACAATGTGACCCTACTGGCCACAAGAGAAACAAGCCCCTCTACCAACACCATGACCTGCAGAAAGTGCACTCGACTGAAACAAATTGCTCCTGCTAGAGCTTTGTTGACCACTCTGTGGTGCACTCCCCGATGCCTATGAGACTTGTCCCTATGACGCGAACCACCATAGTGACCTGACTAGCGGCTACTTGAGCCCTGCCCCTGAAATAGACCCTAAGAAGGTCTATTTCTATATCAGTGTTGGTGCTCTATCCTAGGAGGTGCTCAACATGCCCTGGAAGAACCTGCGGGTTGTACCTGTGTACTCTGTGCACCTGAACCAGAATATGAACTTGTGCTCCTATCCTATTACCAAAACATCTAGCTATATTACCCTTAGCTAACCTCACCTTCTCGACGGCAAGAGCAAGTAACCTAGGCTGATGCATACAAACATCTCCAACAATACAGCCATTAAGGCCCCGAATAAAATGTTGCACTAACATAAGGTCGTCATGGTTATAATTGGTATACTGCCTCAGCTCAAAGAACCTATGCCTGTACTGATCCACTGTCATAGTCCCCTATCGGAGATCGTGAAACTCATTAGCACATGCCTCTCGGTACTAGTCAGAAAGGAAACGCTCACGAAGCCGCTCCTCAGAAATCTCCCAAGAAACTGTCGCAATATCCAACTGGAGCTTCTTCTCCTCTATGTGCAACCAAGTAGACACAAAGCTCTTAAGGTGCATAATGACACACCAAGCTCTAGTGTTGCTCACATAAGGGTGCATAGCGAAATAATGTCCAAGATCTAAGAGCCAAGTCTCGGCCTCCGTACCACTTCAAGAACCGTCAAACAAACGTGGAAGAGACCTCAAAAGATCTCTCATGTGCCCTGCACGGATAGTATACTGTAAAGAGCCTGCCTGGCTCTAACCCTCAATTTGGCTGCAAGAAATTCTTAAAGTCTCGAATTCTGATTTCTTTTAATTTTTCCAGCAATACATATATAGTTTTTCACCAAAATATTGAAATGCATCACAAACAACTTAACTCAAAAAAAACTATACATATTCCATTCGAAATCTATAATTCACCTTTCCACTCTAATTGAAAAGTCTTTGCAATATGTAACAATCACATTCATGAAAGAAATCATTAAATTAAAATAAAAACCTGCAAATGCTCTCCACACTTTCATACTAACTGGCCGCAGTCCCAACAAGTGATAGCGGTTGCTAAGTTGACTGGCCACGACAGAAGAAGAGAGGACGGCTGCCCATAATAACTGTCCACGCCCAGCAATGAGCTAATATCAAACCCTTATGCAATACAAATTCACTCCTCATTAATCACACTCTCAACAACTAAATGTAGCTGAAGATGATGCACAATTCGCTGGAATATTTCACCAACTCAAGGTGTTGATTACTGTAAAGAATTCACAATTCTTTCAGCATACAAATACTCAAACCCTTGAACTTCTCTCAAACTCAAACCCAAACAAGAATGAATGAATAGCATAATCAATAATGCCTTCGATTTCTTTTCCATGTCTTCTATAATCTCTCCACAAGAAATTGAACCCTAGCTTCTTAATCACACATTTCACTTACATAGAGACTATGCTTTATGTGCACATTTGAAATATAATAAACTAATATATTTCTTTCCACTTTAATGATGAAAAGAAATCCTTTTATTAAAATAACCATATTCTGACACATAAGGTCCCTGTTTTATGAGCTCGGGATTTAAAACTTCTCAACCCAGTTCCAATGAGCGATAACACAAAGATGCTCAAAATATAATCCCAATAAAAATAGCAACCTTAGCTGATTTAATTAAATAATAATCATAATTCACCCGTCTTGCGAAAACAATTGAGGAAGCATCAGAATCAAAATATGACAGTACAAAAGTGATCTTGATGATGAAATATGATGAATGAACCTGCCCGGGTAACTTACTAAAAATAGACACTCCCTCCAAGAATCTTGGAGCCCAAACCGGAAGCCGGAATAAAATATGAGAGCATCGTATAACTCCTCTAAATCATTTGAGCTCCGTGGAACCAACTGTTGACTTACTATAAATAGTAAGTCCCTCAAAACGAGGCCACAACCCACAACAGGATCCTCTAATCACCGGTATTAGCCTACAAGGACCCAATGACAGGCTAAATCCACTAACTCCAATGCTCGCTCAAAATGGGGACATTACAGTCCTCCCTTAATGGAAATGTTTGTCCCCAAGCAATCTCAGAAAACAAAACACAGAACTCCACCCGGATCCCAAGGATAGAATGGTGTAATGCCCCTGTGATCACCTGCAAACTCCTCTGATGAAATCACCATCCACTGAGCTAACCAAAACACACTGTCATCATGCCAACCATAGCTGTCCACACAATCTGTCATGCCAAACCTGCCACTGCCTGGATCCCAGTAGAGATGAAACTCACAGCCATACATAACAAGAAAGAATGGATATCCAATACCATCTAAAAGATCAGAACTCCCTACACACCCTACCAATCTGCCCTGTGTACTCCCGCAATCCAGATATCCATCCATTGTAAAACCATCTAGGATGTACTGACCCTGCAAGTCACCTCCCACTAACTTGCAGTAACCAACCCCATCAATTGCAGATGGAGAAAACCCATCCCAAAAAGAATGGTATAAACCTAGAGCCAACCTACACCGACGCGCAAACAAGTCCTCAACCGGTGGGTCAAAACAAAAATGATGAGCACTATGCACTATGTAATCATGGAGAAAAGCTCCAATCCCTGTCAAAGGCTCATCAAAATCGAACCGTGAATCAAGAGATAGCTCCAATCTCTGACTCTGAAAAACTAGTTGGGAAGGATCGTGGGTAACTCTCTCAGCAAACCCAACCACAAAATTCCTGTGAGGAAGCATTGTAGTCAAAGTATCTACATTTCTCCCCACTAAAAGTCAAATACTGCAAGAACCCCGAAAGAGTGTCCCCTTAGAAGCTCCGAAAGGTCCCTCCTATAAAACCAGACTCTCAAGCAAGTACTCCATGAACGACTCTATGCAGTAGAAATCATAAGAAGTTGCATCAACCTGCTCCCCTACAATCCATAGCCGATCTCTTTGAACCTACGGCCCTACTGTAATGAGCATGCCTGGCTCTTTTGCTAAATTCTGAATTTCACACACACTTCTTACAAAGAACAATTCTAATTTCCACTTTTTAAGAAATCAAAAATAGCTTTTTGTATTTTCGAAATTCAAATATAAAATAACATAACATTCAGGATAATTCTCTCACGTCTCAATGTAGACAGCAAATACAAGACGTTTTGGAAAGAAACAATACTTTAAACAAATTACAGAAATACCATGCACCTATCGTACCGATCCAAGGTGATGATGGTCTTTATTATATTGCGAAAGACATCACATGCAAGCGGCAGCCAGCAGTTGACGCCACAATAAGAAATTCCCACGCAATGCCAAAGGAGACAGCCCGCGTCCAAGATCATGCACTGTAAATTCTCCCACGCCAAGTGTTGTATTTATTACACCAACAAATCGGGATCCTTGTTTATTGCTAATTGTTTCTCCTTCCCACAGCAGCTGTAACCAAACAGAATTAACCTTGCTGCAACTGATTTCAATGTGTGATAGACTTAATCGAATTCCCCAATTCGATAAGTTCTGAAATTTCAAAAACCTTCGAAATTCTCCAAACACCAGTTTTTAATTAAAAGCATAAGATAATAACTTCTATTCCAGAATTAATTGCACTCTCAGTGTGCCAATTAATTATCAACAAACTCCTCAGATAATAACCTCAGAGATAAATCCAACTCTCCTTAGCCACAAAAATACAATAGAGAGATCTTGCAATTGTTTACCTCAGCACAATTGCAGCAGAGAAGAACTCCGAAACCCTTATACTTCAGCGAGGGCACAATTCAGAAATTTCCGGCACAGAGCCACAAAGTCAAAAGTTTAATCAATACTCGAATGCCAATCCCAATGAAATGAGCTTATATTTATAACCCATCCTTGGCCACAATTTCCCAAAAAGAGCTTCAGTTCCCAGCTCTTTTAATTATCAACTTCTAAAACATTATTATAATAAAGTATTATAACAATATGACTTAAATTATTAATTAATAAATATGAGCTCGTGCAATAAATCCAACATCCGCTATAGGTGACGACTAACTGCCAAAGCCACCCACTACACTGCCAAAAATGGCAACTGTCAAAAATAGACTTACAAAAAATAGCAAGTTTGCCAACTAGGACCCTCAAAACTAGGCGTCAACTCACGAGGGTCGCGATAATGAGCTGACAACGCCACTGCCAATACCTGCTAAAATTGGGGACATCACAATCCTCCCTCCCCAAAATTGCTTGTCCTCAAGCAATCGAGCATCTCACTAGAACCTCCACCCGGATCCCATAAGAAGCACGTAACATCCTTGCCATCTCGGAACCAACTATAAACCCATGACATCAGCAACACCATTAACATAACCTGTACCATAACCCCAACTGCCTACGCTAATGAAGTGGAGATTTGGACATCACCAGAAGAAGACTTAACAGGAGAACTCATCATACTAAACTTCACTGACTCTCCCCAGTCATCCTGCAACCAATCCATCTTAGGTACAGACCAGCTCTAAACCTGATGTAAATCCTGAACATGTGAGTCAAATATGAGGTTGTAAACACTCATCACAGTATAGACTCGATCCCCAGTAGGATCATCTCTGTCCTCATCCTCATGCTGTTGCGATGACTCCTCCATCTCATCCGTGTAAACCCACATGCCGTGGTTTACTGCCCCTTTTGGCCTTAAAGCACAAGTATGACCTTTAGAGAAAGGCCCCTTGCACCAAAAGCAAAGTTGTCTCCTCCTCAGGTCCTCTCTGGAAGTATCATCAAATCTCCCCGTTGACTTGTCCTTGTCCTCAGCAACGGATGGAGACTCCTCATCAACAGGTGGAGGATCAGATGACTTCGGAGCACCCTTGCTCCGAGATTGATGACTCAAGATCTCGGGCCTTCTTCATTGCCTCTTGTAAAGTGGGTGGGTCCAAAGACTTAACCCATCCACGGAGTGGCTCTGCTAACCCCTCCAAAAATAGCATCACTCTTCTCTGCTCTAAGATATCATACACCATGACTGATATGCGCTGAAACTCGCTGATGTAGCCCTCTAAACTAGTTGTCTGCCGCAACTGAGCCAACTCTCTGAAATAAACCTCTGGATCTTTTCTGTCAAAGCGCTCAATCAGCTTATCCACAAACTCCTGATAAACAGTAGTCCGGTCATGATGTAGTGATCTCAACCCATGGTACCACCAGTCATGTGCAGTCCCATCTAAATGCAAAACAGCAAATCTAATGGCGTCCTCCTCAGTCATAGGACACAATGCAAGGTAGGTGTCGAGCTTGTGGATCCAAGCTCTAGCAGTGACCCTACCGCTGCCATCAAAATGTGCTAGCATCATCTTGCTAGCCACCTATCTCAAATCATTCTGCCCCATCCTTTGCCTATCCTGTGCCAGTTTTCCCCTCGAGTGCTCCCGTTTCTGTGTCAAATATCTATCAAAGCTTAAGTCTTGCTTCAAGGCCTGAGGAAGGGCATCCCACTCAGCATAGTGAGTGACTATATCATCGGCAAAAGGGACATCCTCAGCATCAATGCTGACTGCATTGGCCTCCGGTGTAACAAATCTGGGCCCCTGGGGTCTGAACTGATCTCCCCGGTCACCTGCTCTATCTGCTCTGTCATCTCTCCGGGCTCTATGCTCATAATCCCTGTGCCTGTCATCAATCCGTGATTTATGTGATGTGACAGAAGCATCACATGATCTCTCCCTACTCTGGTCCCTTGGTAATACCATCCGTCTCAAGGTGTCAGAAAGCTCTGTAATACATCAGCTACATGATGTTGCCCTGCTGCTAGGTTCCTGAAGGTCTCCCTAGCCTCTCTGTCTACATCTACTTCAGTAGTAGTTGTGGGTCATGTAGTACCTGCTGAACCACCTGGATTATTAGCATCACCACCAAGCACTGTGCCAAACTGAATATCTGCATCCCCTTCATTTGGTGGGGTGAATAACCTCTCCGGTGGTAATGCCTACCAGGAATAAATCTCCTATCATCTGCCATAATTGAATTTAGAAATAATAATAATAAAGAATGAACCCGATTTCGCTGCAGGCGGGCAAGAAACCGCTTTGATACCATTGTAATGAGCCTGCCTGGCTCTTTTGCTAAATTCTGAATTTCGCAAACACTTCTTACAAAGAACAATTCTAATTTCCACTTTTTAAGAAATCAAAAATAGCTTTTTGTATTTTTGAAATTCAAATATAAAATAAACATAACATTCAGGATAATTCTCTCACGCCTCAATGTAGACAGCAAATACAAGACGTTTTGGAAAGAAACAATACTTTAAACAAATTGCAGAAATACCATGCATCTACCGTACTGATCCAAGGTGATGATGGTCTTTATTATATTGTGAAAGACATCGCATGCAAGCGACAGCCAGCAGGTTGACGCCACAATAAGAAATTCCCACGCAATGCCAAAGGAGACAGCTCGCGTCCAAGATCATGCACTGTAAATTCTCCCACGCCAAGTGTTGTATATTACACCAACAAATCGAGATCCCTGTTTATTGCTAATTGTTTCTCCTTCCCACAGCAACCGTAACCAAGCACAATTCACCTGGCTGCATCCGATTTCAATGTGTGATAGACTTAATCGAATTCCCCAATTCGATAAGTTCTGAAATTTCAAAAACCTTTGAATTTCTCCAAACACCAGTTTTTAATTAAAAGCATAAGATAATAACTTATATTCCAGAATTAATTGCACCCTCAGTGTGCCAACTAATTATCAACAAACTCCTCAGATAATAATCTTAGAGATAAATCCAACTCTCCTTAGCCATAGAAATACAGCAGAGAGATCTTGCAATTGTTTACCTCAGCACAATTGCAGAAGAGAACTCAAAAACCCTTATACTTCAGCAAGGGCACAATTCAAAAATTTCCAGCATAGAACCACAAAGTCAAAAGTTTAATCAATAATCGAATGCCAATCCCAATGAAATGAGCTCATATTCCTTGGCCACAGTTTCCCAAAAAGAGCTTTAGTTCACAGCTCTTTTAATTATCAACTTCTAAAACATTATTATAATAAAGTATTATAACAAGATGACTTTAATTATTAATTAATAAATATGAGCTCGTGCAATAAATCCAACATCCGCTGCAGGTGACGACTAACTGCCAGAGCCACCCACTGCACTGCAAAAAATGGCAACTGCCAAAAATAGACTTACTAAAATAGCAAGTCTGCCAACTGGGACCCTCAAAACCAGGCGTCAACTCACGAGGGTCGCGATAATGAGCTGACAATGCCACTGCCAATACCTACTAAAATTGGGGATATCACACCTACCAAGTGCCTATCACTATCAGCTGTATGAAAAGGAGGAATAGATTTGCTTCTAACAGAAGGAAACAAATCATCATGAGAACTAGTCTCCAAACTAGATGATACCCTGTCCCTATCCTGTGAATCAAATGGAGTGGTGTCATCAACTGGCACACAACTCTCGAACAAATCCACACTGGCTACCACAGGACTCCCAAAAACCTGCTATGTATCATCTGCTATCGTGCTAACAACTCAAGAACCGGATACCACAAAACTCACTCTACTATCCTCCACTGATGCACTAACCTCCTCTGCATCTACTGCATTTGTCTCAAGGATGGATGTAACCGTGTCCCCATCACATCCATCACTACCAACTGTGGAAGCTAACTCATCACCAACCACCACTATATGTAACTGCACTGGATCTATGGCTGGCAAAGACTGAATCCACTCGAACTCCACAGTCACCTCTCCCAACTGCAACTGTGACTCTTGGAGAGCCAACTGAGTGCCCTCTAAAGCCTCAGAAGTCACTGTGAGCTCCTGAGTAAGCTCACTCACACCCTCCTCTCTGTCCATCACAGCCTCATATGCCATACTCCCCCACTCAACTAGGTGATCTCGGTCAGCTACAACCTGTAAATAGTTCTGTCTCAAAATCCTGACAGCCTCCCGCGAGGAATGAATCTATATCAGGGAAAGGTAACCACCACCGTGCTCATCTGCCATAGGAGCACCCCAACCATAAACAACCAACGGCTGATGAGCGACATCAAAATGCTCAAGAGTAGAAGTAATGTCTCTCTCACCAACTTTCAACTGGCTAGTCACATGATGACTCTGCACAACGGGTCTCCTATGTACAATCTCAACTGCATTGTCCATACTATGGAAGGAAGCTGTATCTAACAAACTCCCCTCAAGATCACCGTATCTCTATGTACTGTCATGTGAGCACACATCTACAAACTGAGTACTGACATCGGACTCATCCTGATATACCCCCAAGGAAGCTGCTGCTGAATCTGACTCATCACAATCCTCAGCTACCTCGTCCTCTGTAACCACATGACAATCCAAACCCTGGGTCCCATCCTCACTCACTAACAACTCAGAGTCCTCCCCCGGGGTTTGATAAATCAAGCATGACTCGCTGCAGGTAGAGTCATCCTCATGAGTCACCGAAGAAGTAACCTCATCTAAAGGAGTGGAAGCCCTGGCTGTAACACACTCCTGCCACTCGTATGCTTCCCCATCCTCATCCGTGAGTCCCTGTAAAAACGGATCCTAGAACCCACCACCACCGGATGACAACGTTGCGCCAATACCCAATGTCAGATATAAAAAAACAAACACGCTACAACCCACATCATCCTCACACTCAACATCTAAGGTATCCACAATGCTAATATCAACATCGTCTATCTGAAACCCCTCTGCTATCTTCGGCTGCATACATGACTCCATGTCATCACGTGAACCAACTACACTGTGGCATGAACCTATGTCACCTGACTCATCTGTAACACTCCAATCCTGAGTTTTATCACTGTATAGCTCCATGCTCACATCCTCAGTACGGGAAAAGACTACAGTCTCTTGTATTGACTCCACACTGTGACAACTGTCATAAACATCAAAGCTGTCAGAGATCAAATACTCCTCGCAGTCCTCAAAGATAACACCATCATCTATGGTGTCAAAATCCAAAGTGGTATCTACAACATCCTCTATTCTCCCCCTATCCACGATATCAATGACAGGCTCATATAAAGAACTGGTGTCCGGAAAATCACACCCTGTATCGCTAATACTGCTACCAACTGATGCAAGGCTGCTATCAATGGCAGTAGACATATCACTAGCCTGATCCATATCCCTAACTCTGGTAGGCTCAGGATGCTGAAACTCAATTCCACTATCTGCCAACAAGTCAGGCACATCCACTTGTCCCTGTAAAGAATCTCCACCCTTAGGTGTGCAAACAAGACTAGTGGTTGGTTCACTAAGTACAGGAACATCTCCACCAAAATCAGCAGCTGTTGGAAACTCATTATGGAGATTTCTCGATGTCTCACCTATATAATACTCACGTCTCTCCTCATATCTTCTTTGTGAAGAGGACCTATTGAACAAAGAATCCAAATAATCTGTTGCCCTATCGACAGTTGTTGGATTTAAAAGTGGCTCATTTAATCTTTCCTGTGTTTGCCTTCGTTTCTCCATATCAATAACTAAGGCATTTGTTTGCTTTCTTAACTCAGATAAACTGTCTATCTGGTTTCCATGTTTTCCAGATTTCCTGTATCTGTCCATGACTGCAATTAAAGCAAGAGTGTTGATCACTCAAGTCAAACAAGTAAGCCCAATAAATTCCACCCCACAGGATGGCAGGAAACCGCTCTAATACCACTGTAAAGAGCCTGCCTAGCTCTAACCCTCAATTTGACTGCAAGATAATCTTAAAGTCTTGAATTCTAATTTCTTTTAATTTTTCCACCAATACATATATAGTTTTTCACCAGAATATTGAAATGCATCACAAACAACTTAATTAAAAAAAAACTATACATATTCCATTCAAAATCTATAATTCACCTTTCCACTCTAATTGAAAAGTCTTTGCAATATGTAACAATTACATTCATGAAAGAAATCATTAAATTAAAACAAAACCCTGCAAATGCTCTCCACACTTTCATACTAACTGGCCGCAATCCCAACAAGTGATAGCGGCTGCTAAGTTGATTGGTCGCGGCTGAAGAAGAGAGGATGGCTGCCCATAATAACTGTCCACGCCCAGCAATGAGCTGATATCAAACCCTTACGCAATACAAATTCACTCCTTGTTAATCACTCTCAACCACTAAATGTAGCTGAAGATGATGCATAATTCGCTGGAATATTTCACCAACTCAAGGTGTTGATTACTGTAAAGAATTCACAATTCTTTCAGCATACAAATACTCAAACCCTTGAACTTCTCCCAAACTCAAACCCAAACAAGAATGAATGAATAACATAATCAATAATGCCTTCGATTTCTTTTCCATGTCTTTTATAATCTCCCCACAAGAAATCGAACCCTAGCTTCTTAATCACACATTTCACTTACATAAAGACTATGCTTTATGTGCACATTTGAAATATAATAAACTATTATATTTCTTTCCACTTTAATGGTGAAAAGAGACCCTTTTATTAAAATAACCATATTCTGACACATAAGGTCCCTGTTTTATGAGCTCAGGATTTAAAACTTCTCAACCCAGTTCCAACAAGCTATAACACTAAGATACCCAAAATATAATCCCAATAAAAATAGCAACCTTAGCTGATTTAATTAAATAATAATCATAATTCACCCGTCTTGCGAAAACAACTAAGGATGCATCAGAATCAAAATCTGACAGCACAGAAGTGATCCTGATGATGAAATATGATGAATGAACTTGCCCGGGTGACTTACTTAAAATAGACGCTCCCTCCAAGAATCTTGGATCCCAAACCGGCTGGAAATAAAATCTGAGAGCATCGTATAACTCCTCTAAATCATTTGAGCTTCGTGGAACCAACTGTTGACTTGCTATAAATAGTAAGTCCCCCAAAACGGGGCCACAACCCACAACAGGGTCCTCTAATCACCAGTATTAGCCTACAAGGACCCAATGATAGGCTAAATTCACTAACTCCAATGCTCGCTCAAACTGGGGACATTACATATCCTCATCTTCCACTACCATGTCTCTCTCTCTACAATGCTCCACTCTAGAGCCAGTCGCGGTACGAGAATGCTCACGCTCTCTCCTCTCCTCCCGGTCACCGCGATCAGATAATTGACTCCCCATGGTGAGATGCCTCATGACGAGGTCTCAACCGAGTAATAAGCTCTTGTCGCAATTGAACCAATTGGGGATTCCCATCATTACCACCATGAACCTCTCTACGGTCCTCATAGTGATCCTCATGTTGGTCTTCATGGTGTTCCTCTTCTTGATGCTCTTCCTCACGATGCTCCTCCTCATGGTCATCTTGACGAACATTCTGTCGACCACATCCACGCCTAGGAAGCATCCTTCAGAGAAAAACAAGATACAAATCAGAATCACATAAAACGAGTCTAACAAGCCATACTAAGGCAATAAGCAGAGAATGATAACTATCAAAGAATATAACAACCACACATCACCCACACCAAACACAATGGGAGCATAAACACAGATATCCCAACGTATGAACATGGGCTTTGATACCAGATGTAATGCCCCGCCAAGAAACCCTTAGAAACATAGGGTCAAATATGCACTTAACAAAAAAAAATTGAACATAAGATGAACACCAATAACATAGTGCATTAACAACCAAATAAGCATAAGCAAGGATAAATAGCAACGATCGTCAAGCGATCGTGAACTAGCAGAAGATTAAATCACAACCAAAGGTTCCATGACAACTCCACACACTTAAAAAGAATGAAAAGACCCATTCAAACCACAACATGAGAGTCTGAAACACGTCCACGAACCTCACGGGACAAGACTGAACCATTGTCAACGGTCTTCAATCAAGGAGACAAGTCCATCTTCAGTGTATTCTAAAACAAGATCCATTTTAGCCCAAATTGAAGAAACGGTCATCACAACACCATATCAATTCGAAAAACTGACTATGAATACATGAAAAGCACCCCGAGAACATGAGGAATCTGAATCTAATATTACTTTTTGGACAGGCCCTCGGGAAGTACTCATTGTCTCATATGCACTAAAACTATTCACAGATGCGGTACTCTGGTTAACATATGCGCTAGATTATTTCTTAGATGCGGTATTTTGTTTCTCATGTGTTGTTTTGTGTTTCATATGCGATTATTTGCACTGCTATGCACTAAAATAGAGGGCATATGAGCTATTTTTCTCTGCAAAGTGCAAACCTGAACTAAAACATAACAAAATGGGGTTTTCGCAGTCCAATAGCAAGGTAGGTTTGCCGACACCAACGTACGGCTCAAATACAAGGCTTGCTCCACACCGGGGAGTACTAGATACACAAATCGAGGCAATAACCACTCGATAGCAAAAACAATAACATGAAAGAACTAATCAACTAAGCATGAACATCAAAAGCATATATATAATGAAGGGAGATGAAAGAAATAGCATTGAGCACTCAATACTCAGAATCTCTGTCTCTAGAGAAAGGCCATCACTTGTACACTGGTCCCCAGTAGTAGTAAAGTGCAATGCCACCCTATCATGTGGAACTCTCAGGTCCACCCCACCATGCTCACGGAGATAGTCACCCGGCCACAAACATATGGAATCACACACACCAAGAAAGACTAACACACACACCAAGCATATGCAAAACTCAGAGGATGGTACAAAGGTCTCAATGCAATCACAAGATGTAGAATACAATACACACGAAGAACCCTCAACATGTGAACCAACATCCAAGGTGCAATACAAAGTAACATAAGCACACAATACACAAAGATGCTACTCACTGCTATGGGACCTAGACACGAGAGTACCAACCATAGGGAGTATCCATGCCCACACAGATTAATACTAGCATCCAGGGCTCAAGTATCATTTAGCACCCGCACAATCACTCATGACATCTAGGGATTCAACGGTTTCCACTACTCGCACAGGTCAATCTCTGACATCCGAGGAATCCAATACCATCTACCACCCGCCCGGGTCAATCCTGACATCCAGGGGTTCAATGGTATCCACTTAATCATACATAATCTTCTTTAATGTTATCCCAATTCATTTTAATTATATTTTCAATTTTTAAAGAACCCTTTGATGTGTCTTGTACCAGCCACTTATGGGGCGGGATCCACGTAACGAGCTACTCCCCATGACTACTCAACGTACCTAGTCCCAAGGCTCAACATCACAAGACGGAGACCAAAACAATGGCTTGTCCACTCTGTCTACACCGAGGACATAAGTAAAACACTTCGTCCACTTGGTCTACATCAAGGACAGGATAACCATAATTGTCCACTCGGTCTACACCGAGGACATAAGCATCACAAGTAACCAAGCAATAATCGGAGGATAAAGCACTCCCAAACACTCAAGGCGTAAAACCGAGCAAAATCAATAAAAAGGGCACAAATGTCAAACTACTCAATTGACCACTATGCCAAGAGTTTGGATTCCACGAGAATCCATCAAACATCTCACGGGAACACGAGGAATGCTCACAACCACAAAAGACACTTAAATCCCAAATTCGAGCAAAAACTTGTTAAGTGTGAAAATCCACGTTTTAACAACAAATGGGTGAGTTCGGATCGCGATAACAAATGCCCGGAATGTCCTCAATCCATTCTAATAGCATGATCCTGCTATAATCATGGAATACTACTAATCCAAATTTTCTGATCACGCAAAACATGGCAACACACAAGACTGGGAGGCACGTAAAACTATGCGCCCACAAAAACACCCAAAATAGAAACTTGGAATTTAACTTCAAAATTAAAACCCATTTGCCCATATACACCCAACAACACATTTATCAAATAAAATTCTCATTCCGGGCACACATGGAAAATCGGGCAACATAACACTTCAAAAATCATAATTTTTCAAAATGAAAACTTAAAACATTCATATAAACCCAATCGGGTAACGAAAATGAACGAGATCGTGGGGGAATATTAATTCTCAGCCCACTAAACCATTGCAATTTATATCATTCACAAATACAGAGTAAATAGAAAATTGTGAGATGCCCTAACTCACACAGAATGGAAACCACGAAAACAAAAGTGGGAAAATGAATTCGCCACAGAAATGCAAATGGCTCCACAAAAAGCTTAGCAACGGCGGCACAAATCCAATGATCCACCACCCACAAAAATCTGACAAGCGGGTCGATCACAAGGAACAAAACAAGGATTTTCTCCAAAACAATTTGGAACAAAATCACAATTTTCACCCTAAAGCAAAAGTGAAAAGTGAGGAAAAAGAACCCTTTTTCCAAATAAAAGGTCACTTTTCAAAAAGGACTTTTAAAATAAGTCACTTAACAAAATTAAGCGAACTAAAGACAACACGAAAATAAATTAAACCAATTCCAATAAAATGGAATTCAACTACGGCTAATTAGCCGACAAATAAAATAATTGTTGAAATAATTAAATCAGCATTTAATTCTAACTCAACCGCGACAATTGTGAGAACTCTAAATGCACAGACACGCTCAATGGTCTATCACAAAATGCATATGAAATCTGTATTTACCAACACGTACCAGAGGTATAAAATAATTATCACGGATACATCGCCCATACAAAGACGATATTGGCTCAATAATGAACTATCGGTGGAACTATCTCTTGTGCCACTATCGGGGATAAAGACACATTCACAACCTAAAACTCAGACGGAATGATGTCTAGTACTTGTTCACTAAAACATGCAAACATCAAGTGTAGCTGCTCACAGTATAAATAGCCGAAGCATAAATCATAAAATACGCCTAATGGAACACTGACACTCTAGTGACGCAATCATTTGTATGTATTAGAATGTCACAAAACTGGTCATTCCATATTCTAATCCTCAATGTATATATTTGAATTAAACATTGCATTTAAATATAGGGCATTAAATAATCATTTACGGCAATATGAACATATAATAGTGAAAATATCAATGAAATATCCATCAACATTTACGACACAATATAACCAAGAATAAGATATATTTTCATCATAATATATTAATCCAATGTTCTCAAATGCAAAATACACCAGATATCATCATAAAGCATCATGTCACATCAAAATAGCATCATCATGCAGACATGATCAAAATGGTAACAGCAACAATATCTAACATCTAAATCAACCATGATACTGGTAATCAAAATAATGTGTTGTCACCATATGGATAACCACATAACAAAACAGAGTCCATCTTGGATCAAAATAACATGGAACAGAATGCAACATCAACCAAAGTTGACAATCGTTGAAAATCAGCAGCGTCTACATCAACTCTCCCCCATTGTTTCAGCTGTACTAATTCTTTGAAATGCAACTCTGGGTCCTTTTTGCCAAATCTTTCAATCAGCCTCTTAGTAAACTCTGCATAAGATGAAATTTGGTCACGTCCCATGGTGATCATGCCACGATGCCACCACTCGTGGGCAACATCATTCAAATGTATAGAAGCATATTTAATGGAGTCCTCTTCCGGCATAGGATTAAGATCAAAGTAGGTATCCAATTTTTGCACCCATGCTCTAGTGGAGGTCTTACCCGATCCATCAAAATAAGGAAGTGTGAGTCTTCCCACCTTCTCGTGCAATTCATTGTGTTGCTCTCTATTTCCCCTGAAAGGCATGTGTCTCGTCCTAAGATCCATGTAATCATGCAAAGTTATGTCACGCTGGAAATCAAGTCCTACATCATACCAATTTTGTCTCAATTCATCCTGTAAGTCTAGCAAGTAAGGTTCATTTCCCACTGGTGATTGTACTCTTGGCGGAAAGGCCAGCATAAGGGGTCTAGCTACCGCTGCCCTACGATGTTGGTTTGTTATTCTGTGATGATTTCCCCCATTTCCTTGTCCATGTTCAGCCCCACTTGAGTGATTGCATCAATTAATTGATCCATGCGTTGGTTGGCTTGTGCTTGACTTCTAACCAAAGCTTCCAAAAGAAGAGTTGTTTGATCATGTTCTAGTTCTCTGTTCTCCCTTTCACCTCTATCGCCCATGTTTTCGGAATATCCTAATTGTTCTGATTGGTTTATTGACCACTGCTCCTCAGTGTCTGAAGGCCACTGTTCCCAAAATTCTTCCTCTTTTTTCCTGTGTCTCTCTTGATTTCTTCTCTCTATCACTGATGCTCATAGAAGCTCATTACCCATTGGATGGCTGGAAGAGTTGTGCTCTAATACAACTACAATGAACACCTCAATTTTTTTTTTCCTTTTGATTTATGATTTTTCACAAAAAACATACAAGAACTAAGCAGGATGGATTCTAACGTTAGCTTCAGATACACGCAAATTACTGTGAAGCTCTTAACTGAAAATCTCTAAAGTGGGGGTAATCCGCCCCACACAAATCAGAGCTATGAATAGGAGATTTAAGAAGGCTAAATCCAGATTTGTAAGAAGTGGTTGGGCCTACACACCTTAAACATTACAAAAATTAGGAAATATTAGAAGTTGCAAGTATAAATGTTCAACACTTCAAACATATGTTTTTTCCCAAACAATATCCAAAAACATTATCACTGTAGCCAGAGCTTTAATAATCAAAATCAGACATAGAAAAATTGTTCTTCAAAGATAAATATAATGCTTGATAATTCACCCACGTTCAGTCTTCATTAACCAAAAATTATATCAGCGTCCTCTAATGTCTGGAGATGACGTTAAAGGTCTCCAAGCTCGCGACATTCAGACCCATACCGCTGCCAATGATTTCCAGAAATCTAGAAATGTAAATCAGACACTGAAAATGGTGTTTGAACACTCCTAATGCACACCCAACTGAAGCAAACCAACAAACATTTCAAAACCCAACACACCGCGTTGAAAATCTGCAAGCCCACTTCAAAACACATTGAAAATCTTCATCTTCACACACCAAGCCGCGCACCAAAAACTTCAAAAACTCTGTTCTCCCAATGATAACCAGCTTAAGTGGGCCTTTCACCACCGAAACCGGTGTCCCTGCTGAGGGTATTCATCCTCAAACCAGCAGATTGTCCTTCCTGGAAACGCTCCAGCAGCACTTCGTTATGTAGCTAACACAAGATGATCAAATGAGAGCCAAAAATGTTCTTTTAAGGAAGAAAGGGGGAGGATTAGGGCAACACAAGTTTAAAAATCATTTTGCCTCGAAAACTCCATGCAACATTTAAAAGATTAATAAGACCAATAAATCAAATATTTCTTCGAAACCCTTTAACTCACCAAAGATATAGATAGGAGCTTCCCACTACTCAAGAACTGGTGGCCCACTGACTTACTATAAAATTAAATAGTAAGTACTCAAAATAGCTCCCTGCTAAAAATAGAAACCATTCCGGAAAGCTTTGGAAACTCCTCCACGAACTCAACTAGGACACTGAGTCCCTTAACCCAGACCACTTAGCCAACTGGGACTCAGAAATAGGCTAATGGATTAACCATCTGATCAAGTGCAAAGAGGGGACATTACAGTTGGTGATGATAACAAGTAGTATAGGTTGCTTGTCTTGTCATCATAGCTAGCATTGATCTCAGAAAAAGGAAGGAACTCATGGCACAATAAGGGATGCACAAACATTCCTCTTGTTGACTAAGATGTACTTAAGGGCTTATGTGTTAGTGAACCAAGTAAAAGGGAGAGATGCTTGCAATAAGGTTGCAACAACTTCCCTTTTTGCCAGCTAGTCACTAAAAGTGTACATGTGGTGGTTTTAAGTTATTTACATCATGTGTATGCGGTGTATCATAAGTTAATCATATTGTATATATGTGAGGTATGCATGAACTAGTCACATTATGTAGAGTTGATGTATGCCTAAGTTAGTCACATTGAGCAAATGTGTTTATAGATTTGTTAACAACTATGTGTATGTATGTGAGGAAAAAAAAGTTGGTCCCTATGTGGATTGTGCAGACTTGTACATTGATGTTGGTATAGAACTAACATTTGACTGGAATGAATCAGCTATCATTCTATTTCACATAGATTGAAATAGAATTATAAGTTTAATTAAATGATCAAGGTCAAAGATCTCACACCAATTGAGTTTATATAGTCTTTCTATTTTGGCATGTGAACTATGACACCTCTAATTCCAAGAAAGGGATACGTAAGTAGGGCCACTCAAGATGAACCCTCAAGGATTAGGTCTAGGTTTAGGTTTAGGGATTTTCCTTGTTATGCGAGCTTATCTTATTCAGTGCAAGATTGTACATTTGTGGTGTAGAGCTACTACTACTCTTTCTATTAAGATTATGAAACTAGCTCTTCGAATTGGAAAGAAGTTGCTTGGTTGATCAAGAAGATATTGAAGGTGTACTGAAATTCAAAAAAAAAATTGGGTTAACCAAGGGTGGTTATTACATTTTTTAAAAAATCTAAAAAAATAAATGGGTAATGTGTCTGCTTATGACAACTTACAACAGAATCTTATGATGCATTGACATATGATGGCTTATGATGGTGTAAGAGCTCATTATGGCGAAATCTATGACAATCAGCCATTATTAGATATTTGTGCCTGTGCATGCAAGGGGTTTTGCATGCATGTAGGCACTCTACATGTTGAAGGCATCTTTTGCATGCAAGGAGGGCATTGGAATTGGTATGTTCTCTTATAGCTTATGACGATGATATTCAATGTTCATGCAATGTGGTTGCATGCATGAAAGTACCGTGCATGTCAAGGAGGTTGTTAGAGTTGTGAAATTCATGCCACAAGGATCTTGGTGTCCATTTTGGGTTCTCTCCTTATGCAATGTAAAATACATGAATTGGTGTTGTTGTTCATAGTTTGTATGCTAAGCTTTTCTGTAGGTGTTGTGATGCTGCTAGAATTGATCCAAAATCCAAGTGATTGGATATATAAACCTGATAAAGAGCGTGACTATGAGATTTGTATTGTACACTATTTTGTTTGGGAGAAATACAAAAAGGTTTTTCTTTTGGAGTGTGGGATTTTTCTCCCAACAGGGTTTTCCCGACATATATCTATGCATTATGGTAGTAATCTTTTATACACGTTATTTGAATGTATTTCTCTTTCTGTATCTGTTGAAAGATTGTAAGAAATTGCATAATCTCCCGCACTTTTACTAATGTTGGAAGCATTTTCCACATACCTTGCTTCCTTTCATATCTTTTGGTGAATGTTGCATATGCATTGACAAAGGCCATGAGCTCGAAAAAGCTTTGATGGTGTATATAGGTTGTGAGCATTTCTACCGCTAGCTATTAAGTTAAGTTTGTTTGTTTTGCCCCCTTATGCAGTGCATACAACAAGTGAGGTTGTTAAGAATTTGTTATATGTTATGCATGTTTTAGACCCCCAGGGTGGGGGGGTTTGGGGGCCCAATGCAAATGTTTCAGGGCAGCAACCTCAGAGAGAAAAAACTGGACCCTTTTCAAACATTTGGTCCATTGTTTTGTAAAAGCACTTTGTGGTTTCCTATAGCTCAGCAAGAAGATTTTATCATATAGTCAATCTTTGCAGTGTGGTTATGCTGTGGGTATTCCTCTAAATTCATTGGGTGAGCGATTTAGAGGCTAGTTTTTTCCTTTATAAGATTTTTCCCAAGGCATATCTTGTAGTTAGTCTCTCTCATGTTATCAGTCTGTTGATTTGTATTTGCATTATTTTCCTGATTGGATTAGCTAGGTAATTGTCATATGTTCCTTTCAAGGAAATGGGTACAAAGAAGGGGATATTCTTTTGACACGAGGCAAAGGAATATTACAGTTAAATATAATAACCAATAAATCTGGGTATGGCTACAGAATCATAATCTGCATTTCTAGACCTGAGATAGCCGTTGACTATAATAGAGGATCAGGATATTATTTTGAAATTTGAAAATGTCTAAATAAATGTATGGCTCTATTACATTTGAATACAGATACCAGTACTAGATATGGGTATGGGAACAGATATTGGTATGGGAACGGTATCCCCTGTCATCAGGCTCCAGTTTCCTGGTGACTATAATCAGGGGTGACATTTTGATGCGCATCAAAATGTACGCAAAAAGATTGTTGTACTACATTTAAATAAAAACCAAGATATCTGGGTACGCGTATGGGGGCAACAACCCCATCCCACAACCCAAGTTTCCAGAAAACACATTCCATCTCCCAAACCTAAGTTTCCTCTTGACTGGTATAAAAACAAATCCACCAGTGCCTTCAACCCGAACTAAAATTTGGGCTCTGCCAAACTGCATCCAATTACAAAGGAAGCACGGCCAATAGAGTTTAAAAACAGGTCATCGTCGTGGTAAGTATTCCACTTTACCACTAGGCCATTGTCTACTGCACATTTCGAGTGTTGGCAAATCAAGCAATCCAGTGATCCATAAATATTACCTCACACACAGTTAGACGATAAAATGTTACACTCCAAACAGCAAAGGGATTGATAAGTGGTAGAGCACCCTACCATGCCAAATGCAAGTCCTAAGGTTGAAGCCAAAAATAACGATTCACGTTTGAAGGAAACGATATTTGGAGAGAAATTGTGTAAATGGGAAGACAAATGTCATTGAGTTTTGGGTTTCCTTTGAAAACCATCATCAAGATGACTTCTGCCTTCTCTTTTACACAGTTTCTCCTCAGAAATATCCTTTTATGAGCTGTGGAAGCTTCATATATTTAGCTCATGCAAAGCATCCTCAAATCTAATTGTGAAAAAGAGGCCAGGCACCCTAGTCTTTCTAAAGATGTCCTCACATAACCTGATACAGCTAAATGAATGGAACTATAATCTTCCCAGCTTGTATTCCATAAAATTCAATGGAATTCACAACTGAACAAACTGGACTACGATATAAATCAAATAGAATGTCACCCACCCATGTTAGAAATCATAATTTGCACCATAAAGGAATGAGTAGCTCATGTGGAGGTAACCCATTCTTTGGACTCTAAAGAATCAATCATCCCAGCAACAAATGGGACATCCTAAGATGGAGTCCAAGTTGGTCTGGTAAAAATCAACCCAACATTTAAGAAAAATATAAAAACCACGAATTACATCCTCTAAATCATCATTGCCACCTCAATTACATGAAACCTGTTAACTCAAGCCGGTAAGCATAATTCTTGATTGTGTACAGTTAACAGAGATAAATACCTCGTAAGTTATAAGGACGTGGACGCATGGGAAGAATATATTTGAATTTGCAGCTTTTGGATTCAGCCGTTCGGCTGAAAATGCAGCCTCGATAAGCAAGGCCATTGCAGCGCTGTGCAGTAGAAATGGTGGAACTCATATCCTGAGAAGAACAGAGCCCAAAATCTTTTTTTTGGGTTTATAACATTCGCTTCATTGCCAGTTTTTTGCTTTTTTTTCATTTTAAAAAGTTAATAGCCCAATTAAACGTTGGCAAAATCCAATATGGCACAACTACTTAAACGAGGAGGTAGCCTTATCCAAGATAGATGTTCTCTAGTGGATAAATTACACATGGAAAAAACAAGGAATTTAGCCTTGCACAATATACATATTAATTTGTGTGGATGATATGAAGACTACACACTAATGTTAAGTCTCTCTAGAAAGGTATTATTAAATAGATGATAGGTGTAGATAGTTAAAAAATAAATTAAATGTGTATTTGTGTAAGTAGATTTATTAATTATTTGATAACATTATATATTATTTAGTAGATGTATACAAATTTATATATATTAATTAATTGATAACATTCTTAAATGTTCTCTTGGCTAGATAATGGGTCATTGAGGATTCATCTCCTTCCATAATCAGATCAGTATCTTGGAAACCTCCCGAATGAGGATAGATTAAAGTGAATTTTGATGGTGCGTCAAAAGGTAACCCCCGACCATCAAGGGCAGGATATGTTGCTAGAGATGATGTAGGAAATATTCAGATGTTGGGAGCAAAGAGACTACCAATGTGTACGAACAATGAAGTTAAATGCTTGGCCGCACTATTTACAATAAGGATGGCCAAGAAAATGAAGCTAAGGAAATTGCACCTGGAAGGTGATTCGCAGATAATAGTGAATGGCATCATCAAAGAAGAGGTTGGAGTATGACATTTGAATAAACATATACACAGGATACAGTTCATGCTTGGAACGTTTGAGGAGTTCAGAATATCACATGTGCTACGGGAGGCTAATGATGTTGCTGACAGATTATCTAATCTGGGGGTATCTCTCCCAGAGCAACGAGAGGAGGAATTTTTGGAAGATTTAAGGTACATCGATGCAGAATCCCTACATTGATAGTAAGGTAAACACCCAATAGTAATGGAGAAACGAACCAAGGAAATAATGAAGTTTTAGTTCTGCCAAAGTTGATAGCTAAAAAATTTAAAGGTTGATGTAACTGGAAGTCATAAAAGGATGAGAGTACACGAAGCAATTGGGAAACATGATCATAATGTTAATGCAAGATTTGGTCGGCTCTTGTATGGGTGTCAATTTAATGAAAGTCATCATGACTGCATCACAAGGTTGTGTGATGAGGTCTAAACACGGGAATGATCTAGAACTTTCTAGAGTAAAGAAATACTATTTCATTGGCATTAGGGAAAGATTGGCTGAACATGATATTGGAGGATTAGTGAGAAGGAAAAGGACCAAGAAAATGGAAGCATTTTTTCTCTGAACTCGCCAAATAAATTGTTTGCATTTAGGGGGAAATCACTATGAGGAGACTAATGGATGTTTTCAAATTTGACGATGATCAATTTTGGGGTTGTGTGATGAAGTTGTTGGAGGAGTACCTGAAGATTAATCTCCATCCGCGAACAAATCTTGATATCTCTTTCATTTTCCTCGCATGGGCGTTGCAGTTGGGTAGTAGGGAGGAGGCCTTAAAGGTCATGAGACTTTGTGTACTCCTGAAATGGGTAGGGGGAACGGATCCCATTGTGGGGAGAGCAGAACCTGGAGTGGGAATTGTTACAAGAGTTGGCCCGTAGAGGGTAGTGGTGGTAGCGATAAGGGAATTTTAGCCTTTCTTATTGTGGAGCTCTTCAAAGACAAAGGAGAAGCGGATAGAGGATGCTCAGGGTGGTTTGGAGGAGTTGTTGTCATATATGCAAAATTGATGCAGGAGCATCTTGGGTCCTTGGCAATCCTGCTCAACCAAAAATATGTTTGCTTTTGTTCTTTAGCTTGTTTGGAGACTGCTCGGTGAAGTGCTTTGTTACCCTGTGGCTCGGGTATGCTTGTTCCGAGTTGGTTTTTGTTGCTCGGGTATGCTTGTCCCGAGTTGGTTTTTTGTTGCTTGGGTATGCTTGTTCCGAGTTGTTTTCTATTGCTCAGTGATCTCTGTTCCCGAGTTGTTGTTCTTGTTGTTGCTCAATTTTTCTCTTCCCAAGTTGTTTATCCTGATCTGGCCAACTTCTACATTTAATTTCCATGGCGTAATTAATGCAGGATCTCTCATTGGATCGTGTGTGGACCTAAATCTAGGTTGATGTATTTTCCTATGTATTTGTTATTAATTGCAGCCGACTGGTACATTTAATATTTGTTCATTGTAGAGTGTATGGCCGACTGGGTCATTTAATTATTGTTTGCAAGCCGACTTGTGGCAAGTTTGTATAAAAGGGAGTCTAGGTTGATGTTTAGAGATATGAAAGAGGATGAGAAGATAGATAGAGGATAGCAGAGTAAGCTAATAAGTTGAAAGATTGTAAGTTTCTGCAGATAGTTGTAAGTGGGTAGATAGAGATTGCAGATTTCTTGGTGGCTTGTGAGCACAAGTTCAGATCTGGTTTCTTGCACTTAGCTATAGGGTGGATGGATAAGGTTGGATCATGTGAGATCTTGTTGAATCTGTTGATGTAATTGGCCCTAACCAGGTGGATCATCTTAAAATGGAAGCACTTCCTTGTTAAGAGCATTTAGCCCTCCTTAGGGGATGTATTTGACCTCCATTACATCATCCCCCTATTTCTGCATCATCCCCCCCTGATTTGCTCCTCCTTATACCACTTTTAGGACTGATTTCTGCATTTTGGGTTGCAGGGATATAGGGATAGGGTCAACCTTCTGGGACAGGGTCAACCTCGGCCCTACCCTAGGATAGGGTCAACCTCAGCCCTGTCCTAGGATAGGGCCAACCTCGACACTGTCCCAGGGTCCCAAACCCAGAATCCCACAGTTTCCCGGATGTCAGTCTTTGCAAAAAGTTCTCTCCCACTTCCGGGTCGGCTGTTTCGGGCTCCAAATCGTGGATTCCTAAATTATATTTAATATAGGTCCTCTCCTAGGGGTAAAGGCTTAAATGATGATTTAATTATCCTATGTAGGCCTCCTTATAAGATTATGCCCTAATTTCATATAAAAGGGAGCCTTCTCCTCTCATTTTCTCTAACCATCATCAAGCGAACTAAGTCTTCCAAGTGCAAAAATCTCTAGCCAAGATTTTGCTCAAGCATCCATTGTTTTCAAGCTCTCAAGGTGTTCAAGTCTTCCTCTCAAGCATTCAAGTTCTCCATTGAAGATCAAGGAGCCTTTGAAGGGATTTGGTTCAAGCATTCAAGATTCATCATTCAAACCCTAGATCTAGCCATCATGATGGTGTGATCTTCCTTCAAGATCCTTAGTGCATCCTCAAAACTCTTTCAAGGTGGATTCCAAGCATACAATCATGGAGGTTTATGGTTTCTAAAGTCCATGCTTTCATATTTACATACTTGCTACATTTGAATTACAATTGCATATCTATTCAATATCGTAGCTTCACTATTAGATTCAATTCTACTACTTGTTAGCTTCCCATACTTTATTTATTTCAAGGTTAATTCCTAAATCGGGGTTTGACTAAGGCAAACCCCTCCCCAACAACAAATAAACATTTTTCTTGCAGGTACAGGTTTGGGACTGTAGATCCAAGGCCAGATCTGGATACCCTTTTCGGATTTCTTTCAGATTGTGCGAACAGGGACACCTTCAGAGTTGAGCAGATCGAGTTGGCAAAAGTGGTACAGGGTCAACCTTTTTCATAAGATGACATCAGAACAGAAAAAGATTTATGGGTTTTGTCCGTCTTTGTGTTCCGGTTCGGTATCAACTGTTAGCATCTCCAAAAATAGTCTATAGATCTTAGAAAATAGCAATCTTTGATCTACCACTTTGTAAGGTTGGTACTTTCTCCTATTCTTTTCAATTACTGTCATTAATCATATTAATCAATCAATTTACAGAATTTAAGATCCCCTTTCTTG
>MU224527.1:630239-641217 GCA_018584345.1 Thuja plicata | reverse complement strand
AAAGCTGGATATCTCCTTACCATGTGAAGTAGGTATCCTCTTCCTCTTCCTTATCCTGCCTAGTGGGTAGCCATGATAAGGAGGGGGGCATATATAGGGTCTCCCTTGTACTATAGTTTACATTTATGTACATTTCGTAGAATACTAAATCCTCGGAAGGTAACGCACACAAGTTGCTAAATCCTGAAGAGACACACATTTTTACTTTTATGTTTGCTAAATCCTCATAAGGTAACGCACATAATTTGCTAAATCCTACAGAATCTGAAATATAAGGAGATGATTGTGGAAGATTATACCGAGGAGTTCTACAAGATGACTATTCGGTCTGGACATAGAGAACTTTCTAAAGAAAAGGTGGCGAGGTATGTTAATGGTTTGAAATTCAATATCCAGGATGAGATTGGTATGTTGAAGATTGACTCGGTAGAAGATGCTTATCAGTATGCATTGAAGGCAGAAGATAAGTTGAAGAGGTCACATTTTGGTAATTCCCAAGGGAAAGAGAAGCAAGAACAGTCAGTGAAGGATAAACCGAAAGTTGAAGATGAACCAAATCCTGTGGAACTAAGGAGAAAGACATGTAGAAGTGTATTCAGAGGTACTTGTTACAACTGTGGAGAAGAAGGAAATTGGTCATTTGAATGTCCCTGTGCAGATAAGAAGGTCAGTAGTCACTGAAATGCTATGGTGAATGAGGTTGCTGAGAATGAACCTAAGGTGGAGGGTGTGAATATTTTGCTTAAGAGAACTTTGTTGCCCTCGAAGCAAGTTGATTCTTGTCAAAGGAAGTGTGCAAGTCTGGTGGTAAACGTTGTGTAGACACCTAAATTTGACCAGGTGTATCTTAAACATCAAATTTATAAATCTCAGGCAATTGCCCCAAATCTCATCAAAATGCATTAAAATGGATCAAAATCAAATCAAATGGACATTTATCAAATAAAGTGGACAAAAACCAATTTAAATCAAAGGATTAAATAATCATGAAATCAAATAATTAAATTCAAACCTAAAAGGGATTAATCAAATTATGCAGTTGAATTTAATCAATTAATTGTATAGTTTAAATCAAAAATCAAATCCAACCCATTCACCCTTACATGGCTAAATTAATTAAATGATTGAATTAAATAATTCCTAATTTCTTTCAACTCAAAATTGATCAACCAATGAGAGTTGAGGATCTCGTCTTCTTGTCCCACCCTTTGAGGACAACCATTTAATTTTCCCTCCATTTGAAATCACCTCAAAGCTTTTCACTCAACCAAAGCTTGACCATGATCAATTCACTCTACCCCCTACCCTTGGGGAATTGCTATAAATACAAGCCATTTTCTTTGTATTTGAGATCCAAGAAATTCAAGACCAAAGCATCCTTATTATAGGCATTTGAGAGCATTTGATAGTATTTCAGCATTTTGAGCATCATTTTGAGAAGCATTTGTTGATTTCATAGCACGAATCATGAGCACTTGAATGGAAAACACACACATCTTTAAGCATTTGAGCTAGATTAGAGTATGTTTATCAATTTTTCTCATTCTAGGATTGTCCTTGAGAGAGATTAAGGTTGAGAGATCTCTTAAGAAAGCTTAGATAGAGAACCATGAGATGTCATGGATTTAACTTCAATTCTTAAATTAAATTGTATTTTCTTTCCATAGAGTTTTTGTTATTGATCCTAATTTCATGAAGGTGTAATCTCACACAACCGCCTATCAACAAGCAAACGGTCTGCAACTTGCAGAGTGTCACGTACAAGAATTCCAATGACCACATACCAACATTTAAAGGCCACCTATACACAGGCAAGTGTCGCCCATAAACAAAAAGGGCAAACAGGGGGCATTTCCCAAAGGTTTGGAAAGATTTTGAAATCATATTTGGATACCCTCTTCGGAGTTATTTCTATCTAGTGCAACAAATAGATCATATTCCTTCAAACATTTATAATGATGAATCTATTTGAGAAACAAATCAATCCTATGGTGGAGAATAATTGTCAAAATCAAGATCAAAATCTCCATGGGACTCCATACGATGAAGTAACTAAAGATGAAATATTGGAGGCATCCCAAGATCCTAGGTTTATGGAAACAATGCACATAATTTTGAAGAGGGATAAAGAAGCATATTTTTCTCTATCAGGATCTAAGCTTCCTCATAACTATGACACATCAAACTTGAGGAAGAATAAGGAAAAACAAAAGGATACATCATTTAACGCACCATCATTACGATCAATTTTTCCTTCTCTTTATGATGATGGGCCATCAGTATCTTCATCTTCTCCATGAAATGAAACATTTAAGTGCAACAAACCTATCTTGGATCAAGGAAAATTTAATGACGACCCTATTTTTGATCAAGATAAGAAAAAGAATGAAGAGAAAGGTATCACTCTCAAGCAAGATCTAATGCACAAACCCCTATCTATCAAGGTTTCTCCCATAACTTTTACTCCTTTCATCCTTCATCCATCTCACAAAGCTTCACAACTATCCAAAATTCCTCCATCAAAGAGTGAGCCTAATGATGATACTTTCCACATTGACTATGTCTACCCTCAAGGACTACCTCTAAAAGAAACCCAAGCTAACTTACATCTTTCTGCAAATTGTTTCCATGCTTCAAAGATCTTGGACCCCAAAGCTTCATGTGCTTCAATGCTTGTTCAAAAGGTTTCTCCATCAATATTCCAAACATCACCCATGCATATCCAAGCATCTACCTTGTCCTTAGAAGTGGCTCCATGTCAAGAGGATAATCCAAAGAGAAAAGAAACAAGTATCAATACAGATCAAGATCAAGATTCTATATAATCCCCTCCAATATTTGATGAGGGTCCCATATCCATAGAAGCTTGTGATGATCCCCTTGCACCCTTTCATGTCTTCCAAGCTGATATCGTCCCATTTCATGAACAAAGTGTCCCTCCAAGCTCCATATCTAGTCCACTTCCCAAGCAAGATCAAGATATCCCTTCCATCATTTCCAATGAACATATTGAAAATCAAGAGAAAAGCACCCTCTCTACACCATCCAAAGATCCTTGTCAAGATCTAAATACCCCATCAACTCCTTGTCATATTCCTCCATATTCACCTCAAGAAACCATCATTCCTCCAAATTCCTTGCATGAGAATAAATCTCTTCAAGCTTCATCTGATCCTATTGAAGTTACTCTTATGAAATCTACTCATGAGCCTATTGGTATAAAGATAAATCTTAAATATAAGAACCTTGGAAATATAACTCATGCCAAAGCTATTGGTATCTCTTTCACACCTTATCTCCCTCCATTCAAATGCAACCACATGTCTTTACCATCCTCCAAATCCATTTTGGGTTCCTATGTCCCAAAGCTAAAGTCTTCATCCCTTCCATCCATATTAGGTCCATATATTCCTCCATCAACCATGCCTACCACCCCTAGCTCTTCATCCACTTACTCTACCATGTATCAAGATCAACGAAGGCACACATACTTGAATAATTTCCAAACACCAATCCATATGAACCCTTTACTTGAATAATTTCCAAATACCAATCCATATGAACCCTTCACATTCTTCCTATTCACCCAAAATTCTCGTCTTTTGGAAGCAATTTGGATGTGCAACATAAAAATCAGAAATCCAAGAATCCACATGTGTATAAAGATCACCATGTCCCATCTAATTGACATGTGAATGAAAAACAAAAATAAATATCCAAACGGCCGCAAAGGTCCACCAAGCAAAAAGAAAAATCAAAGAAAATATGGGTTCCTAAATCCCTCATTAAACAAAAAAAAAATCAAAAATCTCTAAAAATCCAAAAACATTAAAAAATCTAAAAATCCCTGCATTGTTGCGTTCTAGGTTTCATATTGCCTTAAGTTTGACATTGATCACATTTATCATTTGGGGGAAAAAGCATTGGTTTTGGTACTACACGGATTCAAAAATGCTACATTTTGGTCACACAACAGAAGTAGATTTTCAAATTCAGAGGAGAGATACTTTGGAACCTTTTGATGGATATCATTGTTCAACCCTAAATAGTTTGTTCCGATAACATGATCCTTGACCTTCATTGACTTATTTTATCAGGATTAAAAATTGACAAACCCTAAATGATCAGACTGTCTGGAATTCTTATTTGAAAATCTTGATACATTTCACGAACACTTGGAAATTTTGATGACTTTTTCATTGACTTTTTTGAGTCATGTTCTTTTTATCCAATCAGTGATGTTTCGACTAGATTGGCGATGACGAAGACATGATGTTTTCTTAACTTTTGTGTGACTCTTTTGAGGAAGATCCTTTAACTTGTGTAAATTCATCTAAGGACATGGTCATCAAAGAACCATCGAGGACATTCATATAGGAAGAAGGGTTAACCTTTGTTTGTTTACGCAAAAGGATACCTTGGCTATTTAGATCTTCAATATCTTAATACCAAAATCCACTTGCAACATTGAATCCGATGAAACCGGTATTCATACTCCCATAGTTGGTTATTCAACTAGTGAGTGTTGTACTTGGTTTTGCAGAAGGTTACCAAATGAGATGAAAGTCATATTCATATTCTTATGGTCGCAGTGGCACCAGTAAGGATTATATCGACTCCTAGTTCCACAATGCTCAATGATGAAAATATATCTCTATTTTCATTTCTTTCGCAAACACTCAAGGACAATTAGTTGCATTGCATTGCATTCATGTTAGATTAATTGCATTTATTTAGAGGATTTTTCCAAGTTCAATGGGGTGAAAGTTAATCATGGTTACATCATCAAATGTCTGACTCATCAAATTGATCAATGCTACATCAAGGATATCATCGATATACATCTGCTCACCTAGGGGCAACCTCACCATCTGATCAACTCAAAGAAATCTAACTCTGTTTATCCCTGTACCTACATCTGCACTTGAATCATATCAAATGTCCCTATCTATCAGCCTCCCACCATTAATATTTCAATCAAATCCAATCCAATCGAATATCAATCAGTTGAATCATCCAATTTATCATCTAATGTCAATCATTTATCCTATCATCCATTTGCTCATCTTGAGCGCATCAAATTTCCTAACTCTAGATCTTGAGGAAGGAAAATCAATCCATTTGTTTGTCTCTCTAGATATTGAGAGCGAATTATCAGTTTATCCAATCAATCCATCAACCTACCTATCTGATTGACATTAATACAACATCAACCAAGTGATTCTGACTGACATCAAGTGATATCCGAACATCATCAACTTATCTCAAACATCACCAACATTTTCTCAATCATAGTTGTTATCATCAAATTCTCTTCACACAGGGGCATGTTTTGTTGCCAGGATCATCATCAATGTTTATCAGAAATGCAATCATCTTGGATCTATTCTATCAGCAGTGTTCATCAAAATTTTCACATCTGAGATCAATATGCTTTCATTTCTGAGGGGGCATCATCATATCATAAAAGTGGGATTCTGCATCATATCTTATATCAAATCTGGGGCATTAAAAATTCAAATGTTTATCAGTGGGGCATCAAATCAAGTTTCACATCAGGGTTTCGCATCAAATCAATATCAAGTTTTTCATCAATCAAACATCGGTATCAAATCAATGATTAGGACATCAAGTTTTATTTGAATCAATGCGCTTCGCACATCAATTCAAAGAGGGGCATCTGTAGACACCTAAATTTGACCAGTTGTATCTTAAACATCGAATTTATAAATCTCAGCTAATTGCCCCAAATCTCATCAAAATGCATTAAAATAGATCAAAATCAAATCAAATGGACATTTATCAAACAAAGTGGACAAAAATCGAAGGATTAAATAATCATGAAATCAAATAATTAAATTCAAGCCTAAAAGGGATTAATCAAATTATGCAATTGATTTTAATAAATTAATTGTATAGTTTAAATCAAAAATCAAATCCAACCCATTCACCCTTACATGGCTAAATTAATTAAATGATTGAATTAAATAATTCCTAATTTCTTTCAACTCAAAATTGATCAACCAATGAGAGTTGAGGATCTTGTCTTCTTGTCCCACCCTTTGAGAACAACCATTTAATTTTCCCTCCATTTGAAATCACCTCAAAGATTTTTACTCAACCAAGGCTTGACCATGATCAATTCACTCTACCCCCTACCCTTGGGGAATTGCTATAAATAGAAGCCATTTTCTTTGTATTTGAGATCCAAGAAATTCAAGAGCAAAGCATCCTTATTATAGGCATTTGATAGTATTGCAGCATTTGCATAGCATTTTGAGCATCATTTTGAGAAGCATTTGTTGATTTCATAGCATGAATCATGAGCATTTGAATGGAAAGCACACACATCTTTGAGCATTTGAGCTAGATTAGAGCATGTTTATCAATTTTTTTCATTCTAGGATTGTCCTTGAGAGAGATTAAGGCTGAGAGCTCTCTTAACAAAGCTTAGATAGAGAACCATGAGATGTCATGGATTTGATTTCAATTCTTAGATTAAATTGTATTTTCTTTCCATAGAGTTGTTGTTATTGATCCTAATTTCATGAAGGTGTAATCTCACACACACACATTGTAAGGTGATTGTTGATGGAGGAAGTACTGACAACCTAGTTGCTAAGGAGATGGTTCAGAAACTTGGTTTGAAAAGGCTGAGGCATCCTTGTCCTTATAGGATAAATTGGTTACAAGATGGTCATGCAATCGAGGTGAAAGCGCAATGCATGGTGAGTTTTTACATTGGTACCTATAGAGATGAAGTATTATGTGACATTGTGGAGATGATTTCTTATCATGTTTTACTGGGTAGACCTTGGCAATATGATAGAGAGGATATTCATGATTGTAAAAGAAATCCCTTTACTATACTGAAGGATGGGTAGAATTTTATTTTGATTCCTTTGAAGGATGCAGAGCTCGGTAAGAGGAACTTGAGCATTGGTAGTAGATCTAAAGTAGTTGCAGTGGATGGTGGAGACATGAGTATGCAGAGATATGAAGATAATTCAGCAAGTACTAGTGGTAAAAGGAAGAAGAAGAAGAACCGAGGGAAGAGTGTGTCGGTTGAGAACTTGGAAGACATGTATATCAAGAACTAGTTTGGGATCTATGTGTTGAATCCCAATAGATGTTCATCCAGCTTCTAAGAACATCTTTTTGCACCTGGGGTGTCTGATGTAGGAGCATCTTGGGTCCTTGGCAATCCTACTCAACCAAAAATATGTTTGCTTTTGTTCTTTAGCTTGTTTGGAGACAGCTCGATGAAGTGCTTTGTTACCCTATGGCTTGGGTATGCTTGTTCTGAGTTGGTTTCTATTGCTCGGGTATGCTTGTCCTAAGTTGGTTTTCTATTGCTTGGGTATGCTTGTTCCAAGTTGTTTAATGTTGCTCGGTGATCTATGTTCCCGAGTTTTTTTTATTATTTCTCGGTTTTGCTCTTCCTGAGTTGTTTATCCTGATCTAGCTGACTTCTACATTTAATTTCCATGACGTAATTAATGTGGGATCTCTCATTGGATTGTGTGTGGACCTAAATCTGGGTTGATGTATTTTCCTATGTATTTGTTATTAATTGCAGCCAATTGGTGCATTTAATATTTGTTCATTGTAGAGTGTATGGCCGACTGGGTCGTTTAATTATTGTTTGCAAGCCGACTTGTGGCAAGTTTGTATAAAAGGGAGTCTAGGTTGATATTTAGAGATATGACAGGGGATGAGAAGATAGATAGAGGATAGTAGAGTAAGCTAATAAGTTGAAATATTGTAAGTTGTTGCAGATAGTTGTAAGTGGGTAGATAGAGATTGCAGATTGCTTAGTGGCTTGCGAGCACAAATTCATATTTGGTTTCTTCCACTTAGCTATAGGGTAGATGGATAAGGTTGGATCCTGTGAGATCTTATTGAATTTGTTCATGTAATTGGCCCTAACCGGGAAGGCCTTACAGCCCGACATGTTGCCTATAATTGAAATTCTAAGATAATATAAGTTGATATTGATATATCTTGTGTTGTGTTGTTTCCAGTGTGTGTTCTTGTTGTTGGCTGCAAGTTTAGACAGTCCTTTATTGGATCCTCTGAGCTTGGACTGCATCAAAAATAAGGAGGAGGAACTGGCACATCCTATAGTAGTGGATAAAAGGAAGATGAAAGCGACAAAGAGGAAATTGGTTGCCACAATGCAATGTGCAGAAGGAGAGGGGGATGGAGGGCAGCAAATAAGGAAGATCAAAAAGAGCAAGATCGACACCTATGATGGATTGTTCATTATGAGTGAGTCCAAGGAGGAGATGATGAAGAAGTGGTGGGGATAATCATTTAATAGGTGTACCTAAATTATGTTTATCCATAGATAGGTATTGCATAATTAAGACACAATTTTGGCTAAGTGATGGGTTCAAATTGGAATGTAATCATGTAACTTTTTTTATTATTGGGCCCAAAGTTTAATTGTAAATGGGTATAGTAGACATATGTAATGTTTGTATGGTGTAACTAGAATTTGTGAGTGTCTGAGAGGCATAATGTAAAGCTAAATATGGATTTAAATAGGTCACGTAGGGAGTAGTGAACAAATTTTTTCTAGTGGACAATGACATTTTTGTAATTTTGAATTCTAAAATTAATAAAAACTAATATAATCACCGATAAAAAATATATTCCTAAGTGTTCTCTCATTCATGAAGATGAGCAGGTTGATCTATGGTTTAAGAAAAGATTCAAAATGTGATGGTGTCTATCGTATTAGGGGTGGTTAAAGGTGAATTTTGATGGAGCTACTCGAGAGAACTCAGAGCCATCATAATTCAAATGTGTTCTAAGAGATTAGGATGGCAACATTTTAGCTAAACAATTGAATCCTAGGACCAATAATGAGATCAAATTCCAAGTAACGTGGATGGTTGTGGATGTGTCAAAGTTTGAGTTACAAAAGAATCCACTTGGAGGATGACTCAAAAATCACTATGAATGTAATTTTATGTTGCAAGACACCAAAGTGGAAGTTGTGTATGTTCTTGAATTTGATATGGAAGATATTGTAAGAAATGGAAGAAAACAAAGTATTGGAAATCTACCAAGAAGAAAATTTTCTAGAAAATCAACTTGTGAAATAGGTTGTTAATATGATTGGGGAAAGAAAGTGGTTAGAGTTGGTAGATTTGTGCCACATGCGAGAGAGGAGTCTAGATGAATGTAGAGGATGACATTATTAAAAGGGATTTAACCCACGCATAATAAGTAGTTGTTGTTGATAAAAAAAGAAAAGAAAATGGTGTTCCTTGTGTACCATGGATGTTGATGGTGTAGAGTGCATGTTAGAATGAGATTCAAGATGTTATAAGGGAACAACCCATTAATTGTGTACCCTAACATCACACCCTCAAAATTATTTGTGATAATTTTGAATGATATTTTTTTATAGTGGATTACTTGGCAAGTTTCTTGTTTAAACTTAAGGTTTCAAGTCTGCACCATCAATTATGGTGTCATATCAAAATGATTTTATCGAGGTGTCATAAAAGACAACTCAATTAAGTCTAAGAACTATAGGTGTGAATTGGATCATGTTTTATTTGTACACTCACATGGCATCATATGATTATTGCTTTTTGGATTTAAAAATTGGACTTTATCAACTATTAGTGATAATGGTCAACACTTATAATATGGTGTTATCTAGGTAATTAATCCATCTCTCATATCCAGTAGCTTATCTTTTATGTCATGTGTAACATCAGTGTAGGGTGTGCTATGGTGAACATGAAAGCTTCTTAACACACGTGATTTATTTTGCAATGATTCATCTTTCCAGGTGATGAATTTTTGTACTTATGAGTTTATTCAATACTTATCTTCATGTTGTTTACAAGTTTTGAATTATGTCTTAGTGTAATGCCTCTATCCTTAGAAATGTGTAGAGTTAGGAGGCATGCTAGGTTGTTGCAAAGAGCATATTGGCTTTTAGCTGGATTAGAAGAGAATATTATGAGATGGAAAGTAGTTTTAATAAATATTATAAGTTATGTAGATAGTAGGAGAACAAGGATCAAAAGACAAATGATGATAAAAAAAAATTATAAAATTTATATCATTCTCTTGTGAAATAAGGCTAGGAAAATCTTCAATTAAAGCATGACCAAGATTTGTGAAGAAAGTATAAATTAAACACATGCATCAAAGTATTGTAAATTTGTATTTCCTGAGTATAATCTAAAATTATTAATATACTAAAGATTGTCTAAATACTCATTATTGAAAAGCAAGAATGTTATAACATATAATTTGAAGAATTTTTATAACCACTATAAGCATCACATAATAGTTCATCACCAAGGCTCATAATATAATATAATGGGGGAAATCCAAGGAAGACTCAATAACATGTATGTATTAAAGGCTAATTAAATATCATCAACATGTATGTCATAATCATAGGTGTTATCTTTTGGTGAAAAGATATCATAGGTATCACAGGGCTCACCTGAGACATGGATTAATTATCATTGTTACACCATTGTTATGTATAAAAGAGGGCAACATATCAAAAGATCATGGCTCTACACAATCATTATGACATGTAAAAGGAAAATCATCATAATATACACAAATTTCATGAAATATACTAAGATAATACTGTAGACACCCGAAAAATGGATAGGCTTGCGACTTTACATTAAAAACACTAATTTTCATCTATTAATTAATGGTTTTTTAATCATTAATTAATCATCTATTTTTCTCTAAATTCATTCCCCAAATCATCTAATCAAATTCCCAAAATTAATTAAATAATTAATTTTATTTAATTAATTAACCTTAATTGATTAATTACCATTAATTAATTAATTAAATTCAATTTCCTATAGTTTAAATTAAAATATTTAAACTTACTAATTAAATTCTTCCAATTAAATTAATTTAATTTCATTCAATAAAGCAATTCTAAATAAAAAAGAATTCAATTATCTCACATGTTGAA
>MU224527.1:593056-628444 GCA_018584345.1 Thuja plicata | reverse complement strand
CTAATTTTCATCTATTAATTAATAGTTTTTTAATCATTAATTAATCATCTATTTTCCTCTAAATTCATTCCCCAAATCATCTAATCAAATTCCCAAAATTAATTAAATAATTAATTTTATTTAATTAGTTAACCTTAATTGATTAATTATCATTAATTAATTAATTCAATTCAATTTCCTATAGTTTAAATTTAAAAATTTAAACTTACTAATTAAATTCTTCCAATTAAGTTAATTTTAATTAAATTAATTTAATTTCATTCAATAAAGCAATTCTAAATCAAAAAGAATTCAATTATCTCACATGTTGAAAATTTTAATTAAATAAATGAATTAAATATTCATTTATCTTCAAAGAGATAACTCTAATCACGTCACATGGGTTACTCCACCCATCTCTCCAGTCCGCATGGGTAATTTCACCCACCTCTTCAGTTCAAAAAGGTAACTCACCATTAGCTCTTCAGTCAACCAAACTCTATCTCCTCTTTACCAAATGAAGAGGTGGAATTTACTAATGACTTATCCAGTTCCCTTTGATCTCAACCGTTCAACTCCCTATCTCTGGGATTGATCTCAACCATTCATTTCATCTCCAATTCCTATATAATAAACCCTTCATAACCATTTGAAGGATCTAGGATTTCAAGCTCTCGTGTGCCATTACCATGTCAGTTTGGTTCTAGCATTTAAGCCATCTTGCGATCACACACACATTTCAATTAGCAAATTCTTGACGCTTCTCAAGTCATAGACGCTGCCCTTCCAATACTAAGCATCAAGAACAACGTTTCAGAAGGAGTAGAGAGAAACAATAGAAGCTTCAAGCATCGTGGGGTATGCATTTATTTGTTTTCCTTTCTCTTGCTTGTACATTTTATTAATTACATTTCAGGTTATTCATTTTAGTATTTATTGTGTACTTGATTTATATCATTTGTAAAACCTTTGCTACTAACCCTTGCCTTTGGAAAGCTTGGGAACCACAGATCACGAAAGAATGATGCATACAAATACCCCTCACAGAGGCCCCTCATGGAAATGACTCCCACTAAGAGACCTAGTAACATGTATCTTTTTAGTTAAGGTTGTAGGCTCAGAGGTATTTAAAAGAATATGGAAGGCATGAGAATTTGTGAAACAACTCACAAAGAATTATGTTGGGCTCACATTTAATAACCATGTATGTGGTGGAAATTCCAAATGGTGGAACCTTGTGCACAAAGATAAGCCCCTAGCACTGGTTCGAGGTTTCACAGACAGAAAATGGGCCAGCAAATGCATCAAAGTGATGTCAGACATCATTAATGAGGGAATTATGGTAAGTTGGGAGAGCTTGAGGACCAAGTTTAATATCCCCTGTGAGCATATTACAACATTTTCCATCCTCAACTCTGCTTTTCTTTCGCTCTCACTCTCCTTGCCTTATGACTCCAGTGATCTAAGATTTCTTTCCCTCGGATGGCCCAATGATACCCCTCTTCCTTCCATTAAGGCCAAATATTTGTACTCTATCCTCGTTGATAACTATGGCATTTTTTATCATCTCAATTTATGTTGGTGCCTAAACCTTTCACACTCCCAATGAAAAACATGTTTCGATAATCTATGGCATAGTCATATGAATCCTAAAAAGAAATGTTTTTTTCTAGAGGTTCCTACTTCAAAATCTCCCTGTTAAACAACCAAATGGGGAATTCAACACATGTTCTATATGCAGACTGCATGATACCTTCATGCATGTTTACTTTGACTATTTGGTGGCTAAGGAAATTTGGCTCATGTTTGGCCTAGATGTACATAAAAACATTCTAATTTCTAATATAGTTCTTGGCAATATATTGGGTATCAAAAAAGATTTCAATGTTTTGTTTTGTTTTTCAGTTTTTTCAGTTGACATATTGTGGTCCATTTGGAAGATTAGGAATAACAATTTATTTAATGCTGGACCAAGATCTCTTACTGAGTATCTAAGAAGACTCACATATTTTGATATTTCTTTTTATGTAATTATCACATTCAGGCTTGATCAAAGGAAATTTGGGAGATTGCTGGGTAAGAGCACAATAATTTGTCACCCTTTTATAAAGGAAAAGGCTAACAAAATAAAAGTTGTTCAACTTCAATAGCATAAAAGTGACATTTATGTTTGGAACTTGAAGATGATGTAAACTAATTAAATTTTTTAAAATAGATGAAGTTCTAATTAAGTAAAAATAGGTTTTACAAGGACCCAAAACCTTTAAACAGAGTTATACAAATATTCAGAGAAAGTATAGCAACAACTGTGCCGAGGCACCAAAAAGAGACAGCCGACAAAAAAAAGCTAGCAAACAGACTAGCTAGCAACAGTCCCAAAGATAAACAAAATAAATAGGGACAACACAAAAAAGGGGAGGGCACAGGAAAAGACAACTACATGCCTTCAACCATTTCCTGGGCTTGAATCACCATAATCTCCATCTGATTGATAGTATTTTTGAGGTCACCTTTGTCCTTCTCTCTTTCCTCCCTTGGGCTCATCTTTTTGGTGCTAGCCCTAGTGTGGGTTCCCGGTCCAGCCAGATCCTTGACAGCATGGCTATCCTTATCACCAGTATCCTACTCCAGCTTCTCCATTAATCTCTTAGCCTACCCTGTATAAGCTTTGAGACTCTTCAGAGACTAGTCCCCAATCTTACGAACCGTGTCCTCCAGCTTGTCCACCTTGGCCTTCAAGTTCTTAATCTGCCTTACACTGTCATCTTCAGCAACTCTGTCCTCAAAATCCTTGAGCTTCTTTTCCAAATTGCTGACTCTATTCACCAAATCAACCTGTGCTTCTGAATTTTTGACAGCCTCTTTCATTTCCCCCAGACACTCGGCAACATATTTCTCCCCAATACCAACACATTTTAAAATATTCATTTCCCCCCTCATACCCTCAATTATATTCTTCAGGTCAACATTATCACCTAACATTTTGCTAATTAAACCAGTAAAATCAGTAATGCACGCTTTACCATGGTCTAAATCCTCAGGTTCAAAAGTATTACCTGTGTCATCATTGTGATGGGTTTCCTCCTTCCCAATGTTCTTATTTTCAATGCCCTTCCTAGAATCCTCCTTCACCATTTCTTCCTCCTTCTGCTCTTTATTCTCCGTGCTCTTAGTAGGGTTAGTATCATTCTTGCCCTCATCCTTGTCCTTGTCTTCCTCCTCATCTGAGGAAAGTGTGATTTTTCGCTTGCTGGGATTTTTCCCTTTGCGGGATTTTATATCTCCCCTCTTTCTTTTCTTAACCCTAGTTTTGGGTTTAGACCCCTCATCTTCATCCTCGGTCTCCTTTTCAGTCTTTGTTTCCTCCGCTGGAGTCATCTTCTTAGCCTTAGGGTTAATTTTTCCCTTTTTCTTTTTTCTGTCACTGTCCTCGGAGCTCTCATCCTTCGTATCCTTCTCAGTATCAGAGATTTTGATGTGGGTTTTTTTTAGGCTTTTCGAGGAAGAAGACCCCTTTTTTATTTCCTTCTTAGGGGTTTTATAGCCTTTTTTTCCTCTTCCTCATCCTCTGTGTCTTCTTCATACATACTTTCCTCCTCATCTCCTTCCGTGTCTACTCATCTGAAGTTTATGCTGAGTATTTTTAATAATTTTTTGAATAAGAATTGATATGTTTTTTAAATTTTTAAAGACAATTTTTCAGTTGCTGAAAAATTAGGGGTCTAGTTCCCACCAAAAAAGTATATGTAAATAAACATTTTTTTCCCCTGATTTCAAAATATGTTATAGATGACATATATAGCTAGTGCATGAAGAAATAAAAATTGATTTATGACCTATATTTTCTCTTTTATAACAATTCAAATTCCAACTCACCTGAAATCGACAGTTTTCATCTCCTGCCATATTTTTCATAAAACATCTATCCCAATAAAAAAGAAATATATATTCTTGAAGAGGACTCTCTCCTCTAGTGCACCATATATTTTTTAAATTTATTTAATATGATTTACTACTTTTTTCTTTCTCTGAATCAACATCCCCTTGCCTATTAAAATACCTACTTGCAATATTTTTAATTACAAATGGCTATGTCTAATTAAAACACTATAAAATCTATATAAGGATATTCTTGGCTCTGATCTCTACAAAAGGGTATTTTTATATTTTTTTTAAATATCATTAAAAAGACTAAGAGTTATTTAAACGTCACTTTTCTGAAATAATTTTATTTCTATAGTAATTGGACTCAAAGTGGTATAAAACATGCATTTAATTAACATTTCCAATTGGAAAAGTTAAAGCACTTATCTAACTTAGCTAGAATGAATCTAGCTAGACCATATGTTTGACCAAAATTAATTTTTAGTTAGAAACACTAAAATTCAGCTGTGCTGATAAGTTGGCCTAAAAGGTGACACGTGATTATGCTTTTACCCTGCTTCGGGATGGGACAGTTAGTGTGTACCAGGAAGAAATCTCAAATGGATACACTTGGACCAGAGTAACTCCAACCAAGTCTCTATTTGAGTTATCTCTCCAAAATTTCCTCGTTGAGATTAGAAACCAGGAATAGAGATTGAATAGAAATAATGAACGTCCTCCACATGCAGCAACAATTGCCCTCCTATGGTGATCCCACCCATTATTATTGTTCTGTATGTGGCTATTCTAGGTGCAGTAGCACCTTCTATTCTTGTAGCAGCAGCTACCCGCCTCCTATACCAGCTGTAGTGAGATTGATACCTCCATATGAGTCGGGATCAAAGAAGAGGAGGGGGAATGACAGACTTAGGGCTGACTGGTTTTAGTGATTTTTTAGCTTTCTCTCACATGATACTTATAGTTGGATGGTTGTCTCTAGATATGTTTTTTGTATTAGATATAAAGTACTTGCAATTCTTACTCTTAGTTTGATCATAAGCATACTATAAACCCTTGAATGCAATCATTTTGGCTACTTTATATTTAATTCAAAAATATACTCAGATAATATGATGTATCCTTTATAAGAATAAATCATGTATGTAGATTTGTAGCATTGTAGGTATTGAGAACAAAAGAGCTCTCAAGTTTGAGAATGGTGAATCTTTGTCATATGTGGTGGATCTATATTTCTAACCAATTCAATTTTGCATCACAATTTGTCTTGACATCTACTTTGTAAAATTTATCTGTATTGCATAGATCCAATATTGAGTAGTTCATAATTTTACTTCTTGGTTTACTAATTTACCTCTATCTACTTTGTTGTCTGGGCTCATGGTATTTATAAATGTCTTTAAAGGGATTATAGAAAACTCAAGAAAATGTTCTCCTAAGTCAACTACCCTAATAGATTAATTTTATGATCATTCCAATGATAATAATAATAATAATAATAAGCATCAACTATGCAAACGCTCCTTAAATAATTATGCAAATCTAGACTCACTTTTGGTGTTTCAATGCAAGTGTTCATATCATTCTCTTCCTTAAATATAGATGATATTTATTTGATGAACTTTATGGTGATAAATCAATACAATTAAATACCAATAAATATATATTAGACAAAATAAAATATATGTGGGTGTGTTTTATTGGCTCAAGGTAGGAAAAGATGAACAAAAATTAGCCAAAATTTGAATTTCAATATAAAAATAGGAGTTAGATTTGTGGGCATGGATTAACCTTGTACTTATAGAAATCACCCTAGACGTGCAAATGGTAAAATCCGTGTAGATAACAAATTTACGAGGATGGGTGCATAAATGGGAAGAATAAATTCATAATCTAGGTGAAAAATACATAATACATGTCTATATATAGATGAGGTAGGCAATAAATATGTGAATAACAATATAGGAGGAGGAGCTTGACTTTGTATAAGATTTCATCATTTATGTAAATATGTTAAGTTGTTATCTCAATTCGTTCGAACAAAACTAAATGAAAAATAAGATGGGTATGCGAATTTCACCATTAAAATGATGATTTTTTTATTTTGTTTGAGAACATAAATACTATTTGTTATTGTTGGTGTTTTTCTATGTCTTTTTCCCTTTCTTACATATATATCTCTAATGAAAATTATTAGTTCCTGCCGTAGGCAGGATACTTTAGCATTCAATGAAATGCAACTGTTCATTTTTTATTTCTTTTGTTAGCCAATCATCTTTTTGAATTTTTTGAAATGTTTCTGTATATGTAATGTTTCATAATTTCTACATTTTCAATAATTTTTCCTGAGTTTTTATTTGCTTTTTCATTGGCTCATAGATGGAACAGTCATTGCAGAATAATTTTTTGGAGCTCTACTATGGACCAAATAAAAATTTATGGCATTTGCTGAGATCACTCACAGTACCATTTGCCATCCAAGTCAATGTAGTTTAATGTGCTCACTATTGTGTGACAAAGACACATAGGGTTAAAAATATATATAAAAACTTATGGCATTTAAAAAAAAAAAAACCTTCTTATTATGCTTTGACTTTATTTAGTAAAGATGGTCTTAGTTTCTTTCACTTAAAGGAAGTCTTTTCATGTTTTAGATTTTGTTTTTTAATAACTTTTGAATTTCTTCTCAATTTGATTGTTTCGATAAAAATAAAATACTATATATATATATATATATATAATTTTATTTATTTATTTTTAAATATGCAAAGTATATTTATTAGAAGCTTTCTTAAATTTTCATGCATTTTATACAAGTTCAAATTATGTTTTAATATGTCTATGTAAGTAAAAAAAAAACTTTTTTTTTTCAAAAGAATAAATATTATCATCCAAGACAATTGTATAATGCCTAAATTGCATATATGCTTAGCATTTTGACTACTTCAAATTCAGCATAGGCAAGAACTAGACGCTATGCATCCTTATTTTTGTTAGTTGTTATTACATGTAAAATCATCCTCATAAACAACTAGTGATTTATTCTTAGAGCTCTTAAAGGAATTATTGAGGCCTACATTTTTTAGGATGGATTCTCAATTATATTAAGAAAATATGTAACTGACTGTGTTTATATTTTTTCTTTTAATATTTTTTATGTTGGTGATAACACTGCCATTTTTTCAATGCTTATTTTCTAATTAGTACGATGAAAGTTACATGGTGAGTGATAACACTTTTCTCATTATTTAATTTTGCATAGTTTGTTCGCATATACCCTATACAATAACATGATGCTTATACTATGAAGAATATATAATTCATTGTTTTTATTGTATTTTGTCTTTTAATATTTGTTATGTTAGTGAGAAACCTACCATTTGATGAACTATAACTGATTGAATGTTTGAAGATGTTAAGTTGATGATCACCGAGCTGCAAAAAGTTAATGCAAGACATTAAATCAATTAATGTATTGTATTGTCATTGATGTCAAATTGATATAATCTAATTGGTTATATGCATAGTGTCAAAGAATTCAGAGACCCAAAAAGATTAAGGTTATGCTATCAGTAATGCATAAAAGTTCAGTATGTACTAATGACAACAAACACTGACAGACAGTGCACCTCGACGGATAGAGAACCTCGAGAGGAAAGTCACAGTGATACCCGAGCAACAAACTCAAGCAAGCATTACCAACGAGTAGAATCACAGTGTTACCTGAAGGATAGACAACCCCGATGGACAGAGATGCCCAAGGACAACTAAAGTATAGACCGAAGCTAACAAGGAGTTAAACACCGAAAAGAACTAAAGTTCATAAATGATTAAAGACTTAGCTGGAAAGAGCTAAATATGGATTTAGCTGGTTGATAACATTGTTTTCATTGACAAGTTAAAAGCCAGAGATAAGCGAGATTTTTAAAGCTATTTTATTCCAATTGTCAAAGAGAAATCTATGGGATAAAATTGAAGTAAAGCTTTAAAGCAAGAAAGGCAAGAATTGTGGATCACGCCAAGAACATGAAAGTCAAGGACTTAGAAATGGTGAAATCATGTCTATAAAGAGACAAGCTAATTCATTATGAATTAGGGGTGAATAGAGAAGAGCATGTTGAAGAGATACTGGGAAAGAATGACTTCATACAATCCTGATCAATCAAGCTAAAGATTTCTGCAGACACCGAGCAACAGAGAAGCACAACATCACCGAGAAGAAAGAAGTGGAGCAAAGGTATTGAATAGAGAAATTGATCAGAAAGGTATTATGAGCTTACAAAAGATCTTAACATCTACAAATCATAGTTGTTTATATGAACACATCATATACTATTTCAGTTTAACTATTGATTCAGAAAGTCTCTTAACCGAGCAGGATCTAACAATCCTTTATATATTCAGATACATCCCAAGGAGTATCAAAAGTTTAATTCACGAAGATAGCATAGTGAAATGTCAGATATCAAGTGATTAATTGTTAGTGATAAATCGTCTAACAAGGTTGCACTTAACAGTGTGTTTATAACCTTTAACAGGGTTAGCTCTTCACCGAGCTCACTTTAGAAGAGTGAAAATTTTGGGTTATTGCTCCCAAATGGTTTTCCCTTAACAGGGTTTCCATGTTAAAAATCCATGTGTCAAATGTGTTTATGAGTCATTGCTTTCATGCTTTTCTTTACACATTACTAAAACAGGATTGATCGGTATACACTAAGTTATTTACTGTATTTCGGCAAATGATAGACTATTAATCGGTAAAGATAAAGAATACGATTTAATAGTGAACTTCAAGTAGTAGTTATTTGAGAAGGTAATACAAAGGCATACATCTTGTAGGAGTGAAGATAACTAGAGGCTTATAATTGTGGTAATAAGTTTTTGGGTTAAATTATTGGAATATTTTTTAGGCCACTGATTCACCCCCNATTCCCCCCCCCCCCCCCCCCTCTCAGTTATTCTAACAATTGGTATCAGAGCTTGTGTGCTTAGAAGGAATGTTTCAAAACCTAAGTAAAAGATCACAATATGAGCAAACGAGATGTGCCTAAGTTGAACAAGGAAAAATTTGCATCATGGAAAAGCAGGATAAGACTCCACCTATCATGTATTGGAAATGATGGTACTTAATACTTGGATACTGAATATGTGTTGCCTACAGGACCTCACACACTTGAGAAATTAAGAGAAAGGCATGAGCCTAATTCTATGATGATAAAACTTTCTTCCTTGCTCTCCGATGCTAAATTTGAAGATGTCAAAACCTGCACCTTTGCAAAGCAAATGTGGGACAAATTGAAGCTAGTAGATGGAGGAGATGCTAATGTACTAAGAGCTAAGGCAGAAATTCTAAGAGGTAAATTTGATGACCTAAGAATGAGAGAAGGAGAAAATATCACTTAGTACAGCTACAGAATAAAAGAAGTAGTCAATGCTATTCGAGGAGTTGGAGGTGTGCTTGAAGAAGAAACAGTGGTGAGTAAAATCTTAAGAACCTTACTGCCTGTATATGCTATTAGAGTATCTGTTTTTTGAGAAATGAGAGCAGTAGCAAACAATAATGTAACTCTAGATAGTTTGGTTGGTAGACAGATTTCATTTGAGATGAAGAACTTTGATAACAGTGTCTTACCATCTATTGAGTCTGCATTCAAATCTTCTTTGAAAATAAATAAGTTAAGTTATAAACACACTATGAGAAATGATAGTGACACTGATAGTGATGACCAAGATCTTGATGAGATTGAAGCACTTATGGCTAGAAGATCGCAGAGAGGCAAAGGTAGATATAAAGGTAAATTACCACTTGTATGTTTTAACTGTAAAGAAATTGGACACTTTGCTGCTAGATGTCCTAACAAAAGAAAAGATGACATAAGTAATGATAGATCATAAGAAAATAAGTTTGATATAAGTGACAACAAAGATTACTGAAGCAACCAACAAATTGACATAAGAGATACCCGAGACTACAGGCACAAAGGGAAGAAAGCTTGTTACCTGGCTGAGAACAGAGTTGGAGATACTTACACTGAATCTGATGAAGATATTGAGATGGTATTTGTAGCCATGAAGGATGATTTAGACGAAGAAGAAAGGTATGTTGAGACTACACTCATATCTAAGGTTAGTAAGAATGATGTCTGGATTATAGATAGTGGCTACACTCACCACATGACTGGTGATAAACAAAAGTTTGAAACTTTTGAGTATTATAATGGTGGATCAGTAAAAATGGGTAATGACTCACCTTGTCCAGTTGAAGGTAAAGGAACCATAATGTTGAATAACCTGATCAAATGTGAAAATGCATACTAGGTAAAATGACTTAATTATAATCTATTGAGTGTTTCACAACTGAATAACATAGGTCACCAAGTAGCATTTGAGAACAAAAAGGCAAAGATCTTTAATGAATCAGGAAGGTTGATCAAAAATGGTGAAGAGACAAAAGGTAACCTATTCTATCTTGATGATATTAACACCACTTGTTTAATGGCTAGAAACAAAGACATATAGTTGTGGCATAACAAGTTCTGTCATGTGAATTTTGACAACATGATTAAGATAATCAATATAAAAGGAAATTAAGAGGCTTACCGAGCATGTCAAAGCTCGAGCATATCATGTGTAAGAATTGTCAATAAGGTAAAATGACAAAGTCTAGTTTCAAGAGCAAAACCCATACATCTAATGTTATTCTAGAATTAGTCTATGTTGATCTATGTGGACCCATGAGAACAAAGCATTACTATGGTGATAGATATTTCATTCTCTTTGTTGATGATTATTCTAGAATGATGATAATTATGTTATTAAAGGAAAAATTAGAAGCATTCAAGATGTTTAAATGGTATAAAGCAATTGTAGAAAAATAAAGTGATAAGGAACTAAAATGCTTAAGATCAGATAGAGGAGGAGAATTTGTTTATGATGAACTCACTAACTTTTGCAATGAGCATGGAATTAAAAGACAAGTTTCTGCACCAAGAACACCACAGAAAAATGGGATTGCTGAAAGAAGAAACAAATCCATTGTTGATTGTGCAAGAACACTGATGATTGAGAAAATCATCTCTCAAAAATTCTGGAGGGAAGCTGTCAGTACTGTTGTCTACACATTGAACAGAGTTCAATTGAAGAAAGACACCAAAAAGACACCCTATGAGCTATGGTATGGTTACACACCCAATGTAAGTTACTTCAGAATTTTTGGAAGTCAATGTTATATTTTGAAAGATGATAGAAATGGAAATCTTGACTCCAAAATTGAAGAAGGAATCTTTCTAGGGTATTCTACCAAGAGAAAGGCTTATAAATGTCTTAACAAGTCTTCTAACAAAATCATTGAAAGTGCAAATGTCGGAATAGATGAATATGTAGAGAAAAAAGATGAGGAAAGAAGAAAAGAACCAGAATACTACAAAAATTTTGTTTACAATGAAGAACTTGACACTTTGTCCAAGCAACAGTGTATTTCTCCCAAGCAATAGAACAATGCACCCGAGCATCAGGTTGCAAATACCAAAAATTAGGAAAATATTCAAAATGATGTTTTGAGCTATAGAGATCAGAATGAAGGTCAAGATGATAATCAAAATGATGAACAAAGAGCTAAACTGATACTTTCCAAGTATGTAATAAGACATCATCCACATAATCATATCATAAGAGACAAAAAGGCTAGAATGAGAACAAGAAGTAAGTCATTGAACACTAGATGTTTAATTTGTGATTTTGAGCCTAAATTTGTTAATACTACACTAGAAAATGAAGAATGGGTCAGTGCTATGAATGAAGAGATAGAACAGATTGAGAAGAACAAAACATGGACATTAGTACCTAGACCAGATGACAAGAATGTCATCGGTACCAAATGGATATTTAGAAACAAGCTTAATAAGAATGGAGAAGTCACAATGAACAAAGCAAGGTTAGTATGCAAGGGGTATGCACAAGAAGAAGGTATTGACTATGGAGAAACCTTTGCACCCGTTGCTAGACTAGAAGGAGTAAGAATTTTACTTGCTTATGATGCATTCAAAGGATTCAAGGTATACCAAATGGATGTCAAATTTGCATTCCTAAATGGAATACTAGAAGAAGAGGTATACATTGAACAACCAGAAGGGTTTGTTGATCCTAACAAGAGAAACATGGTTTGTAGACTACAAAAAGACTTCTACAGATTGAAACAAGCACCTAGATCCTAGTATGAAAGACTTCACTCCTATCTCATAAGCATTGGATTTGTAAGAACAAGTGAAAATAACAATATGTACTTAAAAGAAGATTCTGATGATAATATTATGATTGCTGAAATAATTGTTGATGATATCATATTTGGGGGTAATGATATGTTATGTAAATCCTTTGCTAATGAAATGAGCAAAGAGTTTGAGATGTCAATGTTTGGGGAGATCAGATTCTTTCTTGGACTACAAAATCATCAACAGGATGCAGACATATATATCACACAATCCAAATACATCAAGGAAGTGTTGAAGATATTCAAGATGGAAGATTCCAAACCAATTGGAACACCTATGGCAACCAGATATAAGATGACAAAGGAAGATAAGTCAAATGAGGTAAATCATACTCTATATAGATCAATGATTGGCAAACTAATGTATGTTGTTCATACCAGACCAGATATAGCACATGCAGTTGGAATAGTTGCAAGATTCTCTACTAATCCCAAAGAATCACACATGACTACTGTCAAAAGAATTTTGAGATATCTAAAGAACACCGAGGACTATGGATTATGGTATAAAAGATAAGGCAAATTTGAGCTTCAATTCTATACAAATGTTGATTGGGTTGGAAACTTAGATGACAAAAAGAGCACAACTGGAGGAGCATTCTTCATGGGTGACAAACTTGTCACATAGATCACTAAGAAGCAAGGATGCATCTCACAATCTACTGCAGAAGCAGAATATGTGGTTGTTGCTGCAAACTACTCTAACATTGCATGGATCAAACAGTTACTGGAAGGTATGAATATGAAAATTCTTGAACCAATGATTATCTATTGTGATAATACCAGTGCAATAAACATTTCTAAGAATCTCGTCATGCATGCTAAAACCCAACATATTTCTATCAAGTATCATTACTTAAGAGAACAAGTGCAAGAGAAAGAGGTGATACTATAATATGCTCAATCCAAGGAATAATTAGCTGACATATTCACAAATCCATTGCCTAAAGATACATTTGAGTACCTGAGAAAGAGACTAGGGGTCTTACCCTTGTCTATTGGTCAGTAAGTTGACTAGGAAGCTGCATCATCCCACACACAATCAGAAGATCATTCATGTTGATGCAAGCAAAGAGATGGACTGCAAAAGACACATCAGTACATAAAAAGGTACACATCTGCACCGAACACCATAGTCATTGTATTGTTGATGGATAGGGAAATTCAAGGAGTATGTTATAAAAAGGAGGAAGGATATACTTTAGCATTGTTGTCAAAGGGAGAGATCATCCTGAGAAGATCCAAGGGGATATATTACATATGAAATATTCATCATGACTATCAAAAGGGAGAGAAGTATCATAAGGGAAAGATGACTTGAGGGAGAGAGTACTCTTTATTGTTGTCAAAGGAAAAAGAGATGATCAAGGAGAGGAACAGTCAAAAGAAGAGACAACATCAAAGAAGAGATTCTACAACACAGGGAGAGACAGAATCAAAAAAATTCTACATCTATCTAGTGAAGGGAATGAAGATTGAAGAAAACACTCTGCAAGAAACAAATCTAAGCTACAAGAGCTTATCGAGAGCCAGACATTTGTATTGGTTATAGAACAATAAGTTTGGTAGATTGATGAACTAAAACTGATATATTTCATATTGTATTAGTAGTAATGTAATGTGGTATCATCAATGCCAAAGGGAGAGATTGATGAGCTATAACTGATTGAATATTTGAAGATGTTAAGTTGATGATCACCGAGCTGCAGAAAGTTAATGCAAGACATTAAATCAGTTAATATATTGTATTGTCATTGATGTCAACTTGGTATAATCTGATTGGTTATAGACATAGTGTCGAAGACTTCAGAGAACCAAAAAGATTAAGGTTATGCTATTAGTAATGCATAAAAGTTGAGTATGTACTAAGTGACAACAAACACCGATGAGTAGTGGACCCCGACGGATAGAGAACCCCAAGAGGAAATTCACAATGATACCCAAGCAAAAAACTCAATAAAGCATTACCGACGAGCAGAATCATAGTGTTACCCAACGGTTAGACAACCCTGACAGACAGAGATGCCCGAGGACAACTGAAGTCTAGACCGAAGCTAATAAGGAGGTTAAACACCGAAAAGAACTAAATTTCAGAAATGCCAAAAGACTTAGTTGGCAAGAGCTAAATATGGAGTTAATTGGTTGATAACATTGTTTTCATCGACAAGTTAAAAGCTAGAGATAAGTGAGATTTTTAAAACTATTTTATTCCAGTTGTCAAAGAGAAATCTACGGGATAAAATTGAAGTAAAGCTTTAAAGCAAGAAAGGCGAGAATTGCAAATCATGCCAAGAACAAGAAATTCAAGGACTTAGAAATGGTGAAATCATGTCTATAAAGAGATGGGTGAATAGAGAAGAGGATGCTGAGGAGATACTGGTGAAGAACAACTTCATACAGTCCTGATCAATCAAGCTAAAGATTTTTGCAAACACCGAGCAACAAAGAAGCACAACATCACCGAGCAGGAAGAAATGGAGCAAAGGTATTGAATAGAGACATTGGTCAGAAAAGTATTATGAGCTTACAATAGATATGAACATCTGCAAAGCATAGTTGTTTATATGAATAGATCATATACTGTTTTAGTTTAACCATTGATTCAGAAAGTCTCTTACCCGAGCAGGATCTAACAATCCTTTATATATTGAGATACATCCCAAGGAGTATCAAAAGGTTAATTCATGAAGATAGCATAGTGAAATGCCAGATATCAAGTGATTAATTGTTAGTGATAAATCCTCTAATAAGGTCACACTTAACAGTGTGTTTGTAATCTTTAACAGCGCTGGCTCTTCACCGAGCTCACTTCAGAAGAGTGAAATTTTTTGGTTACCCGTCCCATATGGTTTTTCCCTTAACAGGGTTTCCACGTTAAAAATCCATGTGTCAAATGTGTTTATGAGTCATTGCTTTCATATTTTTCTTTACACATTACTAAAATAGGATTGATTGGTATACACTAAGTTATTTACTGTATTTCAGTAAATGATATACTGCTAATCAGTAAAGATAAAGAATAAGGTTTAACAGTGAACTCCAAGCAGTAGTTATTTGAGAAGATAATCTAAAGGCATACATCTTGTAGGACTGAAGATAACTAGAGGCTTATAATTGTGGTAATAAGTTTTTGGGTTAAATGTTTGCAATATTTTGGAGGCCACTGATTCAGCCCCCCGCCCTCTCAGTTATTCTAGCACCATTTTTTCAATTCTTATTTTCTACTTAGTATAATTGAAGTTATATGGTGAGTGATTGCATTTTTTTAACCATGTTAGTTTTGCATAGTGTGTTTGCATATACCCTACATATAGAATCATGTGATGCTTATGATGATCATTTAGACATAGTGGTTATAATATGTACTAGAATTTTGATAACATTCATATTGTTGTTTTATTGAATTTTTGCACCTAGTAAGTCATTCTCCTAGATTATAAGCATGCACATTACTTAAGTTTACCCAAGGACCAAGTAGGAATATTCTCACTTTAGGTGATGTTATACATTGGTAATTTTCCACCTTAAGTGGGACTTCCACCATTGGTGGACTTATCACTTTATCACTTTTCCACATTTAGTGGATGTGTTGCGCAAACACCTTTACACAATGGAAATTAATCCACCTTTAGTGGACATGTGGCACAACATATTTCCACTTTTGAGGATGAACCACCTTTACTGGACATGTGATACTTTCACTAAATTCCATCTTTTGTGGGTGATAAGTTCTCTTCTATTATCATGTCATAAGACTATGACACTTGTCATAATCTTATGCATTCTTATGCCCAGTCTATTTAATCAAATAGTTTCATTTGGTATATCATTCCAATTGATTATATGCATTCTTGGTGAGACTACAATTTATTCTTTTCATATCCATTCTCTCTTATTATTGCATTTTTCATCAGGCCTATAGATATTGGGTGCCTATCTTCATAGCCAAATATTACATGGTATCGGATATTGTGAGTGTCACTAGATACGCTAAATCTTAAATGGTATTAGAGCTCATTGAGTCCCACTGGACAGTCTTTTCGAGGGATTTTTGGTGCAATTTGGGGGTTTTTTTTGTGGATTTCTATTGCATGTCAAAATTGGAGTGTGTTGGTGCAAATCGGAGGTCACCATTATAGTTAGAATGACCAAGTTAGCTAAGATCAACCTTTGTTTTATTTAACTGAAATGCCAAAGGCCAAGTCTATAGGCATTTGAATTTTGGAGGTACGAAAATGATTTAAGCATCATAACTAAGCAATCAATTTTAAAATAGCGAAATCTTAGTCATATGGACTTATTTTTACAAACATTTTTTTATTTGGTGTGGCATTCTGTGATCTACATAGTAGTGCGGGTGGTTTTTGATTTCACTGATTGAATCTTTTACAAAATCATGAAATTCTCATTTTTGCAGCTTTCAAGGCCTTGTTTGGGCTCTCATGTGCTCCTTTTTAGAGCAATTTTTTGAAAGTGCATAATATTTCATGTATTTTATAGTGGTGCTATTAGATTGTAGACATTGTAATAAAAAAATTTACTTTTGGTACATGGCCTTGTTTGGTTTAATTGTTGCAATTGTAATCATTGAAATTAGAAGTCCACTTTTCCTATGTTTTACAAATGGCCATTGTACATGTACTAAGTATAACCTGCCAAATCAACTTTTTTTTTCTTTTTTCTTTTTTTTTTTTGGGAGGGGGGGGGGGGGGGGNTTTTTTGGGAGGGGGGGGGAGGGGGGTATTTGATTGAGTGAATTGGGGGGTGTCTTATGTGCTTGTTGACATCTCTCTCTTTGGTTCTCTTTTGACTTTCAGTTATGGGTTCTACTAAATTTTCACTTTTAATTCAATATAATTATGCAACTTGAAAAGTGATTGCATGGATTAAATTAATGGAAAATGGATTAAATCATTATGTTGATGGAACTATCTCGAAACCCTCTAAGCCTAATATGAAAATTTAATGGCTCATTAAAATTTCTATGGCTCTTGGAACATTGAGGAAATATATCTCACTTAATCTTATCTTTCATATTAAAAAGTGTAAGACAATCGAGGAAGCTTGGGACAAACTAGCTCAATTATATGGTCAAGTTAATGAGATTACACGATAACACTTGATAGTTATAAACTTGGATACTAAGAACTTTGGCACAATCTAAGACTGTGGACCAATAAGGAAAATGAGTGAAGAACACAACTCAAAGATTGTGGCATTTAGAAGAAGGATGCACAATTAAACTTCATTTTTTGGGAAGCTTCCTTCATAGTATGCAACTTTGTTTCTAGTTTCTAAACTCATCAGTTGAAAATGGGAAGTGCTTATACTACACGACCATTTTATTTGTTTGTAGAGATCTTGATATGATGCTTGAGTAATCAAAGTTGATCACAATAGGCATTCTCAAGTCCTTCAAGTCACATGCTTTTGTGGCTAGTCATGAGAAAGGATATAACAAGAAGTAGGCACAATCAAAGCTTGATCCACCCAAGGATAATACACAGTCTTCCTCTCCTAAGCAAGGAGAATCCTATTGAGATGATATGTCATTGTTGTCGTTGATGTCAAATCTTGTGATCTAGAATGTTGTGCTCTGGATGATGTACAATATTGATCTATCATATACAATATGTTATGATGATGAATTGTGTAGAGTTGATCCTGGAGAGAGTTGTGACAATACTTCTTTTTGGTGACAACAATGGAAGATAGTTTGCATAGAACAATGAATATCAATCTTTTGGTGTTTGTTACTGTGTTCAAAAGCTCATTCTGGGTATTGGCTTTCCAGACATTCATGTAGTATGTTACAGCTTTTTTGGTATATCACAAATATCTTTATGCATGTTCTTCTGGTTGGCTTTGATTTTAATGATATCAAGACATGGCCTTAGTTATGGCATTCCTATCGACACCAGAATATATCTTGTGTATGCCCATATTCAATATCTTTCAGATTTTATGTTTTGTATCAAACTTATCTTATGTATGACCTATTTATGGGTCTCGTGGTAACGTGGGAAAAAGATTTTAATGTGTGACCTATATTTTGGGTCTGATGCTAGTGTGTTAAGCTTCTAATGAAAATTTCAATATTGTTATTCAAGCAGACATGTTTTATAGGCTGACTCGTTATGGAGTTATATCATTTCTATGGTGTATATATACATATATATGTACACACACACATATAATATATGTATATGTATATGTATATGTATACACACACACACACATATATATACATATGTGTGTGTGTATATTTATGTATATATGTGTGTGTACATATGTATATGTGTGTGTGTGTGTGTGTGTATATATATATATATATATATATATATATATATATACATGTATATGTATATGTATATGTATATGTACATGTGTATATGTGTGTGTGTGTGTGTGTGGATATTGGATGAGAAGTGTGAAGTTGTGTGGAGGATAATATAAGGTGATACAGAAAAGAAAAGGATAGTCGGGGAGAAGAGATATAATATACAGAGCTCATGCGAAGAGGTAGCGGAGGAGTTTTTTGGTTGATTCCTATCTGGATCTTCTACATATAGTTAATATACTCTTAACCAGAACTTAATTTATGCATATGTAGATGCAGCTCCAACAATTCTTTTTTTTTTTAGAGATTTTTTATAATCAGTCATTTTTGTATTCTGGGCAGTAAGCCCTACTGGCAGTTATTCTACTTGTAGTGAGTCTCCATTGTAAAAATCACCTTAATCAATGTCACCTTAACCAAATTGATATTGAGAATTAGCATTCTCTGTGGTTTTTCTATCTTGGGTTTACCACGTAAAATATGGTGTTCTTATGTGCTTTCAAGTTCATTTATGTTTTGATTATCTAATTGGATTAATATTACTATCAAACCAAATAAATTTGAATTTTTTAGGATAATTGATTCTCCCTCCCCCCCTCTTAATTATTTGGGATTGTTAAACAAAGCCTACTTATGTATATTGAAAGAAGACATGACATGAAGAATAATATTGTTATAAGAAGGATATTGATGAATTGAAGCATCTTCTTGAGAATAATAGAATCAATTTTCCTTCAAGAATGTCTACTTAAACTTCTTCTTCCAAAGAAACATAATTTGATTAAGAAAAGAGTCACACTTCTGGGACAAGTAAAAAAATGTCAAGCTTTGTGTGCTACTACGTGTCATGATTTAGGGAGATGGCTTGTAGATATAGGGGCTTCTCATCATATGACATCTTTGTAGTATATGTTCTCCTCATTTAAGAGTTTCAACTCCATTTATTTTGAGGGGAAATCACACATATATGAAGTGATTGGAAAAGGATCTATTGATATTGGGGATGGAACCTTCAATGATGTATTGTATGTACCTCACTTGACCAATAATCTTCTTTCCATATATCAAATCACTAATGTTGTAGCAAGGAAGACTTTAGAGTTTACTCTGTATTTAGTTATCATCGGAGACTTGGAGATTAGAGCTATCATTGCCACTAGGGTGGTGGATCACACATCTTAATTGTACTCCTTTTTAGACTTTTTTCCTATTAATAACTTTGATTCTTTACATGATGATCACACTTCTAGTGTGAATACTGGTCTCGAGGATAACTTTGGCTACTTAAACTTAGATATACTCCCACTTGATTCCATTCTTAAGCCTTCCATTTTATCTCCTCCTATTAAAATCACATCGATTATTGTTCTTGATGATGCTTGTATTGCTATAGTTTTGGCTTTTGTGATATATTACAATAGGATATACATTATCTTCCAGACATAGTTCCTTGGGTAACTACTTGACAAACATTGGAGGTTTGTTTGTGGAGTCTAATCTTGTAGATTTGGGAGACACCATTGATAATATTCATCTTCTCTTTGATGGAGATGATCCTTATTCAATTGTTGCAAGGGAATACTTTGACCCTCTTCTTTGTTCTCTACATAATCATCCTTCACAATTTGACATGAGTGTGGATACTTTAGACCAACATTTGGAGGAGGTCTCTTTATGTTCAAAGGAGATACTTGAGTCTTTGGATATTGTTCTACATTCAGCTTTATTGGATCCTAGATTGTCTTTTCTACAATGTGGTATAGTAGACCTAATTTGGAGGAGGCAATTTTTAGTGTTAACATGGGGACACTTAAGAAACTTTCAAAGACTCCATACATCTTCATATTTATTTCTACATATTCCTTTCAGGATTGGGGATACTTCATTCATACACCCTGGGTCTCATTTCTTCCCAAGGGGAGGAACATTATTCAATGATCATGGAGCATCTTCTACATCTAGTTTGGACCATGTACGTTAGTGCATATTTTACATTGAGGGAGGAGGGGAGACAATTGTTATATCTTCTTCTCTCTTATGTGATTGAATTTTTCCTCACATGGGGTTTTGTCTCTCTCATTCTTCTCTGAGAGTATTTTATATTTTCATCTCTCTTTTGGGGAGGAGTTTTTTCCCCCTAGGTTTTCTCCTTTTACCAATTTGTAAGAGATTGTATTGCATTTGTACATGGGTACCTAATATGACCTACTAGTTGCAGTTTGTGCATACATTCTCCTTAAGTTGCACATAATGGTGGGACTGGGTGTGTTTAATCATTGCACCTATAAGTAAGGGTGGGGTCTCATGGAGGAGGGGTTCCTAAAAATAGTGGGCGTTGCTAAGATTTTTTAGGAATATTTTAAAGTAGAAGGTCCCGTGAATTTTGCATTTTAGTATATGCTTAAAGACTTAAGCTCCAAAATTTGTGTAAGTTGTGGTCTCATGGAATATGTTATTTAGCATGTTGAGTAATAAATAAATAATAATAATAAATGAAATAGAAAATTTGAGATGATTGACACATGGCAAAAAAAGTCTAAGCTAGTGGGACAATTTCTAGTCCCCACGTTTTCAGTTAGCTTAAATTTGTTGTCCTATAAAGTAGGGTTTGCTATTTTTTTTATGATAGATTCTAATTAATTTATAGCATTTTTCTCATGGGACCTTTGACTCATGTTGGGGAACAGATTTGTCTTCTTCTTTTTAAATGAGAATGAATAAAGACTCTATTTTTTTGAAGACAAACGATTCATCAACAATTGGGTAAGCATGAGAAATTGCTTCCCTCTGAATTTATAAGGTTCAGCTTCCTTGTAAGATATTCAATGAATTATCAACATAAAAATAAATTCATACACCTTGAACCAGAAAGTGTAGAAGGACCACTCAAATACTCTTGGGTATTGAGGTAATTTACAGAATCAACTAATAATTGAAATAACCATGAAGTAAACTGAGATCTACCAATTGCTTCTAAAACAGACAACCTATGAAATAACTTAAGAAGGATAAGCTATAAAGAAACTGGAAGTGACTGAATATAAACAACATATGCACAGATTTAAATGTATCAATTCTCAAAGAAATCAAAACATTCCAGATTTTGATTCAAAGATCTAAACCATACCATGCATCTGTATATTCATATATTAATCAGATCAAAGTCTAATAAAAAACCAGTCACCAGCTATTTTAGAAATTCCACAAAAAGCCTATGCTAACTATCTATTCCCAAAAAAGAAGCTATCGATTTTCTACCTTAATTTTCTAACCCGTTTTCAGTTCAAAGTTCCCCTATTAATAGTTTCATGTCTGAGAAAGCCTCCAGAAAAACCCAGCCTCTCGGACACCAAAAACAACCGTTTAAAACCAGTTACATAACTTGAAATAGAGTTTCAAAACATGCACCATTTAAAGCGTAAAGCAAGGGAAATGTTGTTCCAAAAACTACTGGCTCCCTTCGGGTCCTTCTGACATGGCAGTTTGTACGAGCTTCCAGAATCAAAACACGTTCATTAACTCTTGGGCTGGCTGGGAATGTAGGTTCTTCAGGCCTATCAACTTCACCTGAGTCACATTATTTTCCCACCTTAACTCCCTGATTCTCTCCGTCTACTTCGGCAATTGACCTCCGTTCAGCAGCAACATAGATTCCACATTTGCAATTCTGATGAAATCTTGAACTGTAGGCGTTTCATTTTCCTTGAGAGCTTTCATGGTGTCTATGAAGACTTTGACCATGGCATCTGCATCCTTGTTACCTCCATCAATTTGCAAAATGCTTGAGGGATTCACTATCTTGAAGTCTTTCAGGGCATCTGCATGCATATTCAACACCTCCTTTTCTATTGCTTTGGCTTGAGAGATCGTAGCTTTAAACATCATATTTTTCCATCTGAAGTTCTGCTTTAGGATGAAAAGCATATAGGGATCTACCAGTTTCATTAGATTCTCAGCTAAGAACTGAGTCACACCATATTTTTCTACTTCTTGAACCTATATGACGATCGTTGCACATTTTGCTTCCTCCATTTCCCAGCTTGGAACTAGGGTTTGAACCTCGTCAAGTAATGTTTCTCCATCTAAGCAAGTAAATATAAACTCACGAATGAAAGCACTCCCTTCAGTGATAACATTGTTTATCCAAGACTTCACGACCTCCATCAGAACCTTCCCCTATTGTATTTGTTTCACCAACTTTTGACTTTCAACTGAATTTAGATCAAAATCCTGTGAAGACTGGGCCAGTGGCAGAACTCCATCATCAGCGAGTGAGGAAAGAAACTCAGCCATGGTAGAAACCAGCTGTTTCAATTTACGTTTCTCCCTTCCATCCTTTTGCGACTGCCCGAGCATATGATCAGCTGAGAATTTAAATAGGCGATCCCTAGAATCCCTGTTTAGAACACCAAGTTCCATCTTTGTAATCTCAAAGTCTTCAGCCTCTGGTTCTTGAACTCCCTCTTTAGGCTTGAAAGTGGCTATTTCTGCAGTCACCTTTCTAGTAGATGGATTGGTAGATAGCCTAGCATCACTCTTCACTCTTTTTGTTTTGGGGGTCCGGGTAGCATATTTAGTAACAATCTCCTTCACAGGAAGTGAAATGGGTTTGTAACTCTTTCTCTTATTCACCGATTCAGTTAGCCAAGGGGGGACTAAACCAGTGACTATCTGATTGTCAGGAGTTTTTATAGGAGTATTCTCAGCTTGGGGTACCTCTGCATTCATGATAGAAGTCTCTTGTTCTTTTACTTATTGATTCAGAGAAAATGAAAGATCGTCTTCATTAACCTCAACATCCAGGTAGTCGAGTCCTAAAGCTGCCATCTGAGAACGCTTCTCTGATCTTGTTCTCGGTCTCGATCTCGGTGTAGTTGGGTGCCTACTGGAGACCACATTTTTCTTGGGAGATTTAATTTTACCTACATTTGGATCCACAGGAGATATATTATATGGGGTGTGTTTCACATTTATTAAGGCTGGTCTTGCACTATGCTTTTCAAGAGGGGGGTTCTCAGCGCCTTCCTTCTTCCTCTCTAGTAACCAGCTTTCCGTGACCTCAAAAATGGTTTAGGCTCTCAACTTTAAATCATCTTCTTCTCTCCTGTTCCAATCTATGTCTGGGGGAACTCTCGTGTCCACATTATCAGCCCCTGAACTTGGGGTTCCGGAACTATCCTCCTCCACATTTTTAATATCAAAATTCAACCGCAATATTTTGGTCTGTGAAATTACAAGTCTAGAATGATCTCATCTCCAAATTTCCTCTTCATCACCGAGATCTTCCCATAGGTCTTCCAGGTGTGAGCTGGGTGAAGGATAATTACTTGGGCTCAGAACTTGCCTGGCGAAGCCCTTATTGTCAAAACCCCTTCTTAACTTATAAAATTGCAAGTGAAAGTTCAACAAGTTGCTTCCTATCACCGAAGCATCCATCATATTGTTACAGGCTAAATTACCAATTTTAACTGGGAACATAGAAGGCCATTTTTCTTCTGGCAAAGCATTTTTAATAACCACAAACAATTGCCTACAAATTTCTACCAAAATAAAACAATCGAAAGCAAACCTTGGGAGTCTGAGAGGTTCATCATCAAAGCCTCAAACCCAAATGTAGGTGAAACATGGGAACTAAATATACAGGCTTCCATAGGTTGGAACTAGTTTTCGGGCCTCCAATGAAATTCTTTGATTTGGGACTCCTGCCAATTGTTGACATAATTCACCCAGGAAAACGTCATGAACCTTCCTGTACTTTTCTAGAATTTTATCTTTCCTTAATAACGGACAGTACTCATAAATTAAAAGATCTTCACTCCAAGGAACATGTTGAATGGCAGATAGATCTTGTGTGCACGCTAGGAAATATATCAAATAGGAGGACATAAATAATTCCTTCTTAATGGCCCGAGCTTTTTTAAGTTGGTCCCTTAGAGAACTAGCAATGATTTTCGCCCAATCAATATGTTGACCCCCTTCCAAGACTATTTCTATAAAATGAAACATCCAATCCTCATAGAGAAGAACTTGTTCTAAACCTTTAATCCGGTGAAGCAACACTATCACATCATGAATAAGGGGTTTCATATGATCCTTAGTGAGCACTTTAGGTAGCCGAAAGTCACCTCTATAATTGGTTTGAGTCCACTTCCTAGCCACATGACTCCAGTTTTTATCTTCGTTTTCTCTGTACTGAGCAAGAGATTGGGTGGGTGTAAAACTAACAAGAGATTCTTCTAGAATTTTGAAAATAGCCATAATAGTCTCCCTATTGACTGGCACAAGGGTTTGGCCTTCTGCATTCAAAATGCACTTGGATTTAACATCATATATATTAATACATTGCTGAACTAATTCTAGGCATACAACTAATGGTGGGAATGTCGCGGCTTCTAATAATCCACTTGACAAGAATTCTAGACTATGGTCTTCCGCTGCACAGTTTGCGTACTCAACTACCATTTTTTCTACTGATATCCCTAACATGTCTATGTCTAAGATAATAGGAGCTCAGCACTGCATATTTCTAACATTCCTGAAGAAATGTAAACTGGACCTCATCCCTTCTTCAGGAATAAAAACATAGACGCCCCCCCTCTTGAATCAATATATCAAATAGCAACAGGAAATGAGAAAAGGCTTCAGGAGCTACCTGTTTCACGTAGACTCGGAACAAACTCTTCTCCACAGTCGAGACTCCGTAGAAAAATAGTAGGAAAGAAAGACTTACAGAGCTGTTTATATTTTCAAATTAATGCCCAGAAAGATCAACTTTAATGAGTATACGTCGGGGACATTAATTTCAATGATGCAAGTTGTAATGACTCAGCAATAGGACGTCCTTGAAATCTTCCACCTTTAATATCATTATTAACCATTCCCCAAATTATATCTTCCACTCATGCTAATGATCTCATCAAATGCCACCCAACACTTTATTTGAAGTTCGCTCCGTGGCTCCCGTCAAATAAAAAACTGCCCTTCTTAAAAACTTAAGCATTAATATGCCGCCAGCTTATGTCATGGGTCCCATAAACTATCCTTTCACTGATGACTCTGCCCGCAATCTATCTTTGAACCTCTTCAAACTACTTTGAACCGGGGTTCAAAGAGGTTTGAAGTGGTTCACTTCCACCAGGTGAAATAGGCCAGGGCCCACTTGCAGAAAATAGTTGTTAGAAGAGAAAATATTCATTGAACTGCTTCAAACTACTTTGAACTGGAGTTCAAAGAGGTTTGAAGTGGTTCTGGTGAAGTATGGGCCTTGGAAAGGATCCGTCCAAGGAAGGCTGAATTTGAACTTGAAAATTTTGAAAGGCATATGCGCTTGAAGGGTTGCTGCAAGGAAAGACTCTCAAGGGAACGCGCTAAAGAGCTTCAAATTAATGAGCTAACAAGGGTCTTTGGCACTTCAACAATGGTGACTCTAACTGACCCTAACATCAGCTCTAGCTAGGGACTACATATTGCTTAATGTGCAGAGAACTCTAGATAACTGGTTTCGCAGAGAAAGCCAACAAAAGGGAAAGAAAAATAGACAACTACGGCACACCAAAAAGGAAAGCAGGGGAAAAACTACCTAATATGTACATGGATACTGACTAAGGTACATCATTAGAGCTTGCATAACTTAAGGTCCTTTCCGTTGTAGGTAAAAGGTAGATTCACACCATCTGGGTAAGACAATCAGAAAGCATTTGAACCGAGGGCTTCAGAAATAATGAATGGGCCCTTCCATAAGGACTCAAATTTCCCGTGAGAACCTTTAGGAGCTCGTCTCTTATCCCATAGAAGCACTTCATCTCCCTCCATAGAGTTATGAAGCCATGCTCACATATCAAAAATCTGCTTCACTTTTAACTGGTGTTTTGTAATATGATCCACCAGATCTTCTCTTTCCCCTTCTAGCTTAAACAAATGCATGACACGTTTCTCCAGGGGATCTTTGAAATACTCATCTTCAATTATATCTTGGTGCTTAGCTGAGGAGAGTTCCAAAGGCAGTGATACATGTGCCCCTATTCCATATATTAGTTTGAACGGAGCCATGCCAATTGCTCATTTGAAAGTAGTTCGATCCACCCATAAAGCTTTGTATAGTTTCTTATGCCATTCGCGGGGGCTATCATCCATCAATTTTTTCATTACCGCCACCAGGTTCTTATTACTGGATTTTGCTTGACCGTTTCCTTGCATAAAATAGTCAGAAGAATGAGCTAAAGATATGTCATTCTCGTAGCAGAAGGCTGAAATCTCCTCGGAGGAAAAATATGTAGCATTGTCTACTACTATCTTGACCGGTACCCCGAACCTGACAAAGATATAATTTAAAAGGAACTCACACACCACCTGAGAGTTCGCTTTCTTAGTGGGAATTTCTTCCACCCACTTTGTAAAATAATCAGTGGCCGTGAGAATGTAGACATGCCCAGTGCTAGATGGTGGGTTCAAAGGCCCCACAAAATCTATTTCCCATTGCTTGAATGGTTCGTCAACAATTACAGGTTTAAGAGGCAGGGCGGCGAGATGAGGTCTCCCAGTGAAAAGTTGACATTTTTCACAATTGTGAACATATTGGTATGCATCCTTGAACATGCCAGGCTAGTAAAAGAGATTCTGAAGAATTTTAAACATTGTTACTGATGAAGAGTAGTGACCCCCGTAGGCCTCATCATGAAACACCTTCAATAATTATTTTTGTTGCTCAACTTCCACGCATCTGAGAAAGATTCTGTCTATGCTCCTCTTGTATAGTAGTCCCTGAGATATCACATATCGACTAGCCTTCAATTTTAGGTTATGCCTCTCTTTTGGGTTTAGGTGATCAGGACATTCACCGTAAGTAAGGAAATAAGCCATGTCAGAGAATCAGGGGTCGGTTAAGCTGACTAGCAACGCCATGGGTACTTCATCAATTTTTTCAGATGGCTCACCATTCTCTGCTATTAATTTACATAAACCCTTCCCCCTTACCAAATTGGTTGGTTTAATTACCAGGTCATACTCTTGGATCTTTGCTATCCAAACTGCTCTTTTGTTCATACCAATCTCTCTTTGAGTCAAAATACTTTTCACTACTGTATCAGGTACAAAAACTGTACAATGAGAATGAAGTATATAGTATCTAAACTGTTTCACTACTTTTACCACAGCAAAGGCATGTTTTTCCATCTTGGAATACTTTAGGTCATGTCTTTTCAGTGGTGTGCTCATATAGGCTATGGGTGCTTCCTATCCTTTCTCATCTTTTTGTGTTAGTATACCTGACAGAGTATGTTCAGAGGTGTAACAATAAATGATAAAGTCCTTTTTGAAATTGGGACTCTTTAATACAGGAGCCTATGATACTACATTTTTAATATCTTTGAAAGCTCGATGCCCATTCTCGCTTCACTTGAAAGGAACTTTTTCACTCATCATATCAGTCATATTCTTAGTGATTTCTAAAAATTCAGGAACAAATGCTCGTAAAAAGTTTACCTAAACAAAGAAGGACTTCAATCCACTCTTGTTTGATGGCAGGTTAAGCTGTTGAATCACCTTTACCCGCCTGGGGTCAATCTGGATCCCATCTTTTGAAAGAATATGACCAAGTAATTTCCCTTCCTCCATGAAGAATGTTGATTTCTTGGGATTCAAATAAATGTCGTGACTTCTACATCTCAGGAGCACTGTCTCAAGATCTTTTAAGTGCTGAATTCTCTCCTTCAAAAAGATAGTAAGGTCATCCAAGTATACCACTATAATTTTTTTTCGGAGATCCTCGAAGGATGAATTCATTGCTCTCTGGAAAGATGCACCCGCATTGATTAGCCCAAAGGGCATATGATTATATGCATAAGTTCCCCATGGGGTGATGAAAGCCGTTTTGTGCTGATCACTTTTTGCCACACTGATTTGATTGTATCCAGAATAGTCGTCTAGCATAAACATAACTTTAGATCCAGAAAAAGCTTGAAGCACATGTTCCATCACAGGTTAGGCATAGTTATCTTTCAAACTTGATTGGTTTAGGTTACGAAAATCTACACAGATCCTGATTTCGCCATTCTTCTTTCTCATAGGGACTATATTGGTGATCCATGTTGAATGGTGGATAGGATAGATGATCCTTGCCTTTAGCATTTTTTTTACCTCCTTTAAAATAGCTTCGGATACTTTCAGATTATAGTTCCTTAATTTTTGGCAAAATGGGGTTACACTAGGTTTTAAAGGGATTTGGTGTTCAAATTGACCTTCTCTGAAATTATTCAAGTCTTCATATCCCTAGGCGAAGACATCTTTGTATTTCCTAAGTAACTTTTTCAAGTTTTCCTTTTCAGACAAGGTACAAGTCAGCCTAATAGAAATCCATTTTGGATTATCTTGCTCTCATATATCAATCTTGTCGTACTCTTTAGAATTATGCACATGAGATACCTTTTCTTTAACTATACTATCATCTTTCCTTCTAAACAAATGTTTAAGAGACACGAGGCCTTTGGGAATCTTATTTCCTTTCAACTGGATCACTCCATCACTATCTGCAGCATCTTGGTAGACTTCTTTGCACTCGCTGTAAGATCCTTCAAAATATACATCAGAAAAACCTGCGGCACATTCTAGGAAATCTCTAAGCTAGGAATCACTATCAAAGACTTTCTAATACTTTACATTGTCAGGTATTCTAGGCTTGTAAATCATTTCAATTTGATATTTTTGAGTCTTAAAATCAGGGTGAGGTAATAAAAGTGAAGCTGATACCGCTAAAGCATCTGCTCTCATATTCTGATTCCTTGGTATAAATTCTATGGAGAAGGCGTCAAAGGACTCCAACTCATCCCATACCAAATTTCTGTAGTGTCTCAACTTCTCATTCTTGACAGAGAATTGTCCTCTCACTTGTTTCACGATTAGCTCGACATCGCCTTTCGCAACCAACTTCTTGACTCCCCTCATTTTTGCTTCTTCCAATCCTAACAGCAAGGCTTCGTATTCTGTAGTATTATTAGTATTTTTGAAATCTAATATGAAAGCAAGAGGAATACATTCTCTATCAGGAGGGAAAAGAACTACCCCCGCGCCCGAACCTGAATTGGAGCAGTTGCCGTCAAACTCCATCTTCCAGATATCCTCTTCTTTCTGAGAAGAAGTTTCACCATCCCTTTCACGATCAGTTAGAACAACATAGTTTCTGAAATGACACTCCTCATACAAAATTTGAGCTTTTGGATTATCCAAAGGCATCACAGTATACTTATTTTTTGGTTCAAGTTCAAGTTTCACTTTATTTTTACCAACCAGTATTAGGGCCTCTAACCAGTCCATCTTAATGTCCCCTCCTAAATATTTGCAAAAAGTTCTACTAAGCAGCATACCATAGCTTGCTGGGATATCTGCTACCAAAATAGTCAACTTCAGATGCTCATCAGGGTATGCAGCAAGAATGGCTTGGGCATCTTTGACCTGACCCCTTAGTGGAACTTCCTTCCCATCCATAGAATAGTAATGACCATAGGTTTTAGTCAAGGTGAGACCTAGGGCTTTTGCGACCGGGGCGGGCATGGCGTTATCCGTGCACCAGAATTGACAATGCAATTACTAAGTTTTTGGCCATTTAGAAGCAAGGAGATGTAGAATGGATTGGGTTTCTTTTCTTCCATCTCACTTTCAACTGTATTAACAGAGGGACAATCTTCTGGTGTTTGAGGGGTGTCTTGAGGTTTAAAGATGAGTGGTTCTTCAACTATGGTGGTCTCACCTATGAGAGGCTTATCTAATTGGGGGCTTGAACTTGACTCTCCTTTAACATATTTTACCAACCTGTCCAACTCTTTGGGGTTCATTTTGAGGTATTCTACAGGAGAAATAGAGATTGTGGTGCTTTTATAGAATTTGACAAAGTCAAAGGGAAAATAAGGAATTGGATTACCTTTTGACAAGATCTTTACTTTAGGACCTTTTGGATTAGCAGAAGTATCTCCACTTTCGGTTTCTTTACGTTTAGTATCAGCAGCAGCAGTTGAACCGGGGATAAACTTTTGCGTTCTTTGATTTCTTGTTAGAATCGCACAAGCAGGATCTTGTAAGGTTGCCAAAACACTTCCACCTCTGATAGAACCTGGCTCATACTCCAGATAAAAGGAATTGGATGAACCAACATCAGGTGAGTCTTTCTCTTCTCACAACTCTTCTATGCCAATGGCATCTTTTGCAGCATTAATTTGAAGACACCTTAACCAATCAGGACAAGATTCTCCATCATGATCTATAGTTAGATGAAAGGAACTCATTGTTTCTTTTGGTGCAGGTTCAATTTGTAATTTGGGTTGTAAAGCTGTCAAGAGAGGAGTTTTTCCCGAAGGTTGATTATATTGTCTTTGGATGACATCTTGATAAGGAGATGGGTATGGAGAACTCGCCTTATTCTGCTACCTCTTGAGCATAGCCATATCGTTCATTAACATCTACACCAGAGGATCTGTCATTATAGAGGAAGAGGTACTCCCTAAAACTTGAACTTCCGACTTCCATTTTCCTGTTGTTATGAAAGTATCTTCTAGCTGGATAGCCTGTGTCTGGGCAGCGACCAAATTAGCCACTCCATCTTTTAACAGGTGAAAGCTTATGTCAGGTGGGACAACATTTAAGAAGAAAAATTTCTTATTTTCATCACTTAGTACAGAATTTGCTGGTATCCTTTGTAAGATTCTATTAAACTTAGCCACAAACTCCCGCATGGACTCATGTATCTCTTTCTTCATTTGACTAATCTGGAGAAATAGTGACATCTTGTTATCAGGAGTTTTGAATCTTGCTTCAAAGGCAAGTTTCATGTCATTCCAATTGGTAATTGAGCCATTGGGTAAATGACTGAACCAGTCGGCATCAATGTCAACCAAGGTTCTCACAAAGATTCTGACCGCTATTTCTTGAGTAGGAACACTTAACACGCCACAAGCGGTATGAAAGGCACTAAGGTGATCATCAGTGGTTGCTTTTCTGTCTCCGCTGAACTTGGGCAAAACCTGATTAGCACCTTTAGGTAAATATCCAAGAGGATTAGGTCCTAAGTTCAGTGGACCAATATTTTGACCCCAGGGTTGATTGGCAGCCATGTTAGGCAACTGAAAATTCAAAGGCTGGATATTGAGAACAGTAGGTACCATAGTGTCGGGTATTACAATAGCTTGAAAAAGGGGTGGAACAAATGGGCTAGATGGAGGCGAGGATGGTCTGCTAAAAGTTTAGGTTTTCTTCTTCTTGAAACTAAGATCAAATTTAAAACTAAGGTTCCTCAAGGCTTCAAAATCTTCGTCAATCAATCCCCTACTCCTATCACCTCTAGTGTATCTCTTTTCTGCCAGTTTAAGTATTCAGAAAAGGCCTCAATTTCTCGCTGGGACTTGTGCAAGCCTATCTACTATGACTACTTCACAAGCAACTGGTATACCACTCAGTCGCTCAGCTATTTCTTCTTCCTTCTCAAGCACTTCTTGGACTTGATGAAACTGTTGGTTACTGCGTCTAAATCTCCACGCTGCTTCAGCAAGGCTTGAGATTATGTCTTCTTGCATGTCTACAAATCCTAGGTCAGGTTGAAGCACAGGAAACATGTCATTGTGAGGCAACACCATCTTGTAGCATTGTAATGAATGGAGAATCTAATATTTTATACTGGACTCTCCCCAGTAGAGTCGCCAAAAATCTGTTGGCGAACAAATTTGTCTTCTTATTTTTAAATGAAAATGAATAAAGACTCTATGTTTTTGAAGAAAAATGATTCATCAATAGTTGGGTAAGCATGAGAAATTACTTCCCTATGAATTTATAAGGTTCAACTTCCTTGTAAGATATTCAATGAATTGTCAACATAAAAATAAATTCATACACCTTTAACCAGAAAGTGTAGAAGGACCACTCAAATACTCTTGGGTATTGAGTTAATTTACAGAATCAACTAATAATTGAAATAACCACGAAGTAAACTGAGATCTACCAATTTCTTCTAAAATAGACAACCTATGAAATAACTTAAGAAGGATAAGCTATAAAGAAACTGGAAGTGACTGAATATAAACAACATATGCGCAGATTTAAATGTATCAATTCTCAAAGAAATCAAAACATTCTAGATTTTGATTCAAAGATCTAAACCATACCATGCATCTGTATATTCATATATTAATCAGATCAAATTCTAATAAAAAATTAGTCACCAGCTGTTTCATAAATTCCAGAAAAAGCCTATGCTAACTATCTATTCCCAAAAAATAAGCTATCTATTTTCTACCTTAATTTTCTAACACTTTTTCAGTTCAAAGTTCCCCTATTAATAGTTTCATGTCCAAGAGAGCCTTCAGAAAAACCCAGCCTCTCGGACACCAAAAACAACCGTTTAAAACTAGTTACATAACTTAAAATAGAGTTTCAAAACACGCACCATTTAAAGCATAAAGCAAGGGAAATTTTGTCCTGAAAACTACTGGCTCCCTTCGGGTCCTTCTGACATAGCGGTTTGTACGAGCTTCCAGGATCGAAACACGTTCATTAAATCTTGGGCTGGTTGGGAATGCAAGTTCTTTAGGCCTATCAGCTTCGCTCGAGTCGCATTCTTAAAAGATCTTCATTCCAAGGAACGTGTTGAATGGCAGATAGATCCTGTGTACACGCTAGGCAATATATGAAATAGGGGGACATAAATAATTCCTTCTTAATGGTCCCTTAGAGAACTAGCAATGATTTCTGCCCAATCAATATGTTGACCCCCTTCCAAGACTATTTATATAAAATGAAACATCCAATCCTCATTGAGAAGAACTTGTTCTAAACCTTTAATCCGGTGAAGCAACACTATCACATTGTGAATAAGGGGTTTCATATGATCCTTAGTGAGCACTTTAGGTAGCCGAGAGCTGCCTCTATAACTGGTTTGAGTCCACTTCCTAGCCACATGACTCTGGTTTTTATCTTTGTTCTCTCTGTACCGAGAAAGATATTGGGTGGGTGTAAAACTAACAAGAGATTCTTCTGGGATTTTGAAAACAACCATAATAGTCTCCCTATTGAGTGGCACGAGGGTTTGGCCTTCTGCATTCAAAATGCACTTGGATTTTACATCATATGTAATAATACATTGCTAAAATTATTTTGGGCATACAACTGATGGCGGGAACGTCGTGGCTTCTAATAATCCACTTGATAGGAATTCTAGACTATGGTCTTCCGCTGCACAATTTACGTAGTCAACTGCCATTTTTTCTACTGATATCCCTAACAGGTCTGTATCTGAGATAATAGGAGCTCGACAATGCATATTTCTAACATTCCTGAAGAAGTATAAACTGGACCTCATCCCTTCTTCAGGAATAAAAACACAGATGACCCCCTCTTGAATTAATATATCAAACAACAATAGGAAATGAGAAAAGGCTTCAGGAGCTACCTGTTTCATGCAGACTCAGAACAAACTCTTCTCCACAGCCGAGACCCCGTAGAAAAATAGTAGGAAAGAAAGACTTACAGAGCTGTTTATATTTTCAAATTAATGCCCAGAAAGATCGACTTTAATGAGTATAAGTCGGGGACATTAATTTCAATGATGCAAGTTGTAATGACTCAGCAATAGGACATCCTTGAAATCTTCCATCTTTAATATCATTATTAACCATTCCCCAAATGATATATTCCACTCGTGCTAACAATCTCATCAAATGCCACCCAACACTTTATTCGAAGTTCGCTCCGTGGCTCCCGTCAAATCAAAAACTGCCCTTCTTAAAAACTTAAGCATTAATATGCCGCCAGCTTATGTCATGGGTCCCATCAACTGTCCTTTCACTGATGACTGCCCGCAATCTATCTTTGAACCTCTTCAAACTACTTTGAACCGGGGTTCAAAGAGGTTCGAAGTGGTTCACCTCCACCAGGTGAAATAGGCCAGGGCCCACCTATAGAAAACAGTCGTTAGAAGAGAAAATATTCATTGAACTGCTTCGAACTACTTTGAACTGGAGTTCAAAGAGGTTCAAAGTGGTTCTGGTGAAGTATGGGCCTTGGAAAGGATCCATCCAAGGAAGGCCGAATTTGAACTTGACAAATTTGAAAGGCATATGCGCTTGAAGGGTTGCCGCAAGGAAAGACTCTCAAGGGAACGCGCTAAAGAGCTTCAAATTAATGAACTAACAAGGGTCTTTGACACTTCAACAATGGCGACTCTAACTGACCCTAACAACTGTTAGAGTAATCTTTAGTAATTACTCTTTAGTGCTTAAGTTAGACTTAGGAAAGTTCCTTTTCTGAGTTAGTTTCCCTTTTAGGGTTTCGGTATCCTTTATAAGGATTGACCGGCTTTCATTTTATAAGGAGATTGTATTATTTTAATCATTGTTAATAGAAGCTTATTTCTATCACAATGCTTTTTCAGTCTCTGGCCTATCGGCTGCCATAGCTCTCTAGATCCTTCTCTCTTCTGTCTGTTTCATTCTGTTTGTAATAGCCGTGCATGCAGGTGTTCTTGGGTAGATTGATGTTCATCAATCTTAACATGGTATCAGAGCTTTCCTGCTGTCAGCTGTTCATTCTCTGTTGAAGCAGCGAGGGTTTGAAGCTTTCAGAGGCTTTTCCAGCATTAGTTCATTGGTTCTAGGGGTTCTCTAGTTTTAGAGGCATTTTGGGCCCAAACGGACACCGCCATTGCGTCCAGAAGGCCCAAAAACTCTAGAAACCATATAAGGCTTGCCCGATTTGGACACCGGGGCCTCTGGAAAAAAATTTCGGCCTCCCAAGGCTGTACGGGCACGGAAATCGAGAAAAAAAATTAAAAAACACTATGTTTTTTAATGTTTTTTCAATTTTTTATTACGCGCTCAATTCATTGCACCGGGCGCCGCCGCCGCACCACCGCGGCCCGGCCCCCGGTTGCGCATCCCCTCAGGCT
>MU224527.1:493161-581951 GCA_018584345.1 Thuja plicata | reverse complement strand
ATGAAACCCTAAAAGGGAAAAACTGACCTAAGAGAAAGCTTAAGAAAAAATAGAGTACGCCTAACTTAATAATTAATATCAACATGATATAATTAATAAGTGGTAAAGAAGACTATGTACTCTAACAGATTAAACATCTTCATCTCATCCAACGAGGGATTACGCCCACCGTTAGATGTTCTTTACTTGTTGTGTCTTTACTTTATCCTTTGACCTTAGCCAAAACTCAGATTTGACTCATCTTTAACCTGGGTAACTGAAATCCTTTGTGTCTCTGAGTCGTGAGATCATTTCTTTAACTCTGAGTTTATTGCGAGATCAAACAAGAACCACAAGATTGGACCTAAGATCAATGATCTACACTTAATCTCATGATCTTTAGCTTGGCCTTGATTTCATTTAGAGAAATAGCACCAACCATTAGATTTGATCTTGATCTACGACTCGTACTTCATCCTGGCAAACTTTGAATTGAACTTTACTTAACTTCCTTGACTTGGGTTTACTCTGAGATTTAGCGACTGAAGACAACTCGAAGTTGCAGGATGAGAATCTAACCCAAGGGTTTATTCTAAGATCACATGCCATTCGTAGGATTAGACTTGCATCGATGATTTGCACATAATCTCCTGATTCTTTCCTTAACTCTAGTTCTATTGGGAGATCACGCGACTGAAAGGAAAACTTAAACCTGAGTTAAACTCTGGGTTTATCTGGAGATTGCGAGATAGAATGAGTCACAAAGTCACGGGGCACTTTGAATAACTTTGGTTTCATTATGATATTACGCGCACAACATATGATCAAAATCAAATCAACGGCCTACGCTTAATCTCCAGATGTAAAGATCATATTTTATTTCCTTTCAAGATCACCAGACAAGAGGTCACTCTAAGTCGCTGAATGAGTTAGAATATTCCTTCTAGTTGTGAGACCAAGAGATAACCAAGGAAATGTAAATGCACACATGACTTAAAAATCACTTAAGTTACATGGAAAAGTAACTTGAAAATAGAAGTCGTGAACGAGCTAGGGTTTTAACATGAATTTCAAAGGGTTTCTTACACTTAGGTCTTTAAACATGAACAAGGGTAAACTAGAGACCTAGAAAAAATGCAGAGAGAAATATTAAGACAAGGAATCATGTAGAATTCATACAAGTTGGGCTCTACCCTTGTGGAGCCTCATTTACTCCACTTGTAGCCAAAATTTGACAGGATGGGAAATTTAGGTAACATTTTTGGCAATTTTTGTTGAATGTCAGCCTGCTAGACATATAAAACCAGTGGCCTTATGACATTCCATTGGGCGTAGGAGTCTACATATGAGCACAAAAAAACTTTTGGGAAGAAAGGAGGATTGAAACTAGGAGGAGGGACGACGAACCAAAACAAGGAAAATGACTGTACAAGAAGAAACAACTAATTGTGCATAAGCACTTTGAGGAAAGCAGGAAAAAATAACAAAGAAAGAAGAACATAAAGCAAGAAACTTAATTACAAGGCTGGGAAAACCTCAAAACAAGGTTTACGGTGAAATCCATTAACAAAAATTGGCAAGGCTTCCCCTTCAAGATTTGATAGTTGAAATGCATTATGCTCCTTGCACTCAGTGATCACAAATGGACCTCGCCAAAAGGAGTCAAACTTGGTATGCCTACCAGGCCTAGATCTGAATTCATCCCATTTGAGGACTACATCCCCAATATTGAAGTTCCTTGATCTAGCTCTCCTATCAAAGCTCTTCTTGATTTGCATCTGTCGTAACTCCATGGTCTACATAGATTTGTCTCTTCTTTCTTCCAACTCTGTGAGATGAGCATACCTTACTTGCAGAGAGTCTCCTTCAAAGAGGAAAAGTTGGGTAGCAAGGTCCAAAGCTGGTAATTCAGTTGAAATGGACAATCTAGCTTCCCTTCCATAGAATGACATGTATGGAGAGTTCCCAATGATCTTCTTGGGAGTGATCTTGTCTAACCATAAGGAAGACTTCAGTTTAGAGTGCCAATCTATCTTATTTTCTTGCAAAGTCTTCTTGATTATCTTAATCAAATTCTTATTTTTAGACTCTGCTAAACCATTACCCTGAGGGTAATAATTGGAGCTTGTGTTCAGGTAAACACCATGTTTAATTTCCCATTTGGTGACTCTTAATCCTATGAAAGCAAGTGTATTATATGATATAATAGAGTCTGGGGTCCCAAACCTATGAATTATGTCATCATAAAAGCTCAAGACAACACTCTCATTTGCTTCCTTTAATGCAATAGCCTCATTCCACCTGGTGAAGTAATCAGTTGCAGTGATTATCCACCTATGTCTTGCACTAGATGGGGGGTTAATTATGCCTATGAAGTCAATGTTCCACTTCATAAAATGTTGGTATGTTCTGATTGGTTGGAGGGGCAAAGATGCATGTCTTTATTTCCCTACAAACATGGCACATTTGATGCATTTTCTCACATGATCATGACTATCGTTAAAGATAGATGGAAAGTAGTATCCAACCCTCATGATCTTGAAAGCAGTAGTCCTGGGAGAGAAAGACCTCCAGAAGGTCCATCATGAAAATCATGTAGGACACATGCTACTTGTTCTGAATCAATGCATCTTAAGAGAACACCATTATGATCCTTTCTAAAAACGACCTCATCAATCAACACAAAGGGGATAGATTGCAATCTATAATACCTTCTTTTTGCTGAATCCAAATTTGCAAGGCACTCTCCTGTCTTTAAAAAACTAACCATGCTAGGCAACCAATCTACTGCCTTGGCATGTTCTTCTATTAAATGCAAAACTAAGGACACATTCATTTTATCTTGGTATTTTGGAGTTTCATCCTCAGTCAATTGTTCATAAAGACCTCTTACTCTAACTAGCTTGGTCAATTGGATAACAATGTCATATTTCATGACTCTGGTGATCCAACTAGCTCTTTTCTCATTTAGGTCTTTAGAAAGCAGGAACTCTTTGACACTTGGATGAGTAACCCTCAATTGTACTTTACTGTGAGTCGATAGATGTCTAGAATTTTAAAGGCTCTTCACCATAGCAAGTGCATGTTTCTCTACAAAAGAGTATCTTTGTTCATACTCTTCCAAACCTTTGCTAAAGAAAGCAATAGGTTGCTCCAATCCTTTAGAGTTATGTTGAGTTAACATTGCAGATATGGCATCAGAGCCTTTATAAGCATACAAAATGAAGTATTTTTTGAAATTAGGATTTAGCAAGGTAGGATCCTCTATTAGAGCCTCTTTAATAGCTTGAAAACTAACCTTTCCTTATTTGCTCCAACAGAAGACTACATTCTTCTTCAACATTGTTGTTAAAGGTTTCAAAAGATCTGCAATGTTAGGCAAAAAATGCCTGACAAAGTTAATCCTTCCTATGAAGGATTGAAGACTCTTTTTGTGAGGTGGTAGGGGTAGCTCTATAATAGCTGCAATCCCCATAGGGTCCATGATAATACCTTGTTTGGACATGTTATATCCCAACAGTTTCCCTCTGTGGACTACAAACACACATTTCTTGGGATTGAGGGAGATCCCAAACTCCCTACACCTTTCAAATATTTTCCTCAGATGTTTGATGTGGTCTACTGCATGTTTAGAATAGATAGTGATATCATCTAAGTAGACCAGTACAAACTTGTACATGAGGCTTTTAAAGACCATATCCATAGCCTTTTGAAAAGTAGCAATTGCATTTGACAAACTAAAAGGCATCTTCTGATAAGCCATGGTTCCCCACTTGGTTTTAAATGCAGTCTTATATTGATCCTCCTTATTAACTAGGATTTGACTATATCCTGAGTAGCCATCCAGTAATGAGAAGCATTCTGATCCAGAGACACATTGTAGAATCTGCTCCATAGATGGCAATGGATGGTGATCTTTTAGGGATGCCCTATTAAGGTCCCTAAAGTCAACACACGATCTAAGCTCCCCATTCTATTTTCTAATAGGAACAAGGTTGGATACCCAAATAGTATTCTTTATGGGTTAAATGATGTCACTCTGTATTAATTTGAGAACCTCCTTGTGCATGAGTGGCTCAAGTTTGGGGTTGACAGGCCTTTGCTTCTGTTTGACTAGCTTGGCATTTGGCTCTAATTCAATGGTATGTTGAGAAAGTGCTAGATTAAAGCACATGAGGTCTTCATATTTCTAGGAAAAGACATCACTGAACTCCTGAAATAATTGAGTATAAGCCTGCTTCTCTGAATCAGTGTTTACCTTTCCAAACTTTAAGCTTTTACCAGGCTCCAGCTCTAAGTCAACATAGTGTTCTTGTTGAACTACCAAGCTAATATTAATATTTTTTTCTTGGTCATCTTTTTTGAAGATAGATTATAGGGTGACAAGGCCTTTAGGCATCTTATTTGATTTAAGTTGTACCACTTGGTCACCATAGTTCTGCATCAATCTATCTTGATTGTGTTCTAAAAAACATCTTCTTCAAACAAGAATTGCAAAATTTGCTCATCATTATCAAAAACTTGCTACTTAACATTATTATCAGGAATGGAAGGCCTAACATTAATCTTAACATGCTGTTGATCCTTCCTTGCTGAAATGTTTTTAGGGATATCAAATTGTGATTCAACAACAGCTAAACTATCTACATTTTGATTTAGTTTTCTAGGGATAACAATGATATTGAAAGCATGGAAATATTCTATTGTATCCCAAAATCAATGCTTGTAAGATTTCATTGTATCATTCTTGGTAGCACTTATCCCTCTTACTTATCTGATCACCAACTCGCTTTAATCCCTCTCTTTCTAGCTCACTCTAGTCTGTTTACCAGACTCTCATATTCAACAGTATTGTTTGTGCAAGAAAAATTGAATCTAAAAGCTGCATAGTATTTCTCACCCTTTGGGGAGACTAGAATTGTACCACCACCATATCCATGTCTTCTTCTAGCACCATAAAAGAATAGTTCCCAAACTTTATTGCTCTGTTCTTCTGATCCCTCAGTGTCTGCCTTGAAAAGATTTGGCTCTATGAAACTGTGTTCTTGTATTAAGTAGTTTCCCAAGCTAGCATCCCAAATAACATTGGCTTGGGCATATGAAGCTCTTTCTAATTCCAATTCATCTACATATATATCTAGGATATTTTCTATCTTAGTGTTTATTTCTCTGATGATTGGAAAGTCATTACTATCAAGTGCAAGACAACTAGCATTGAATACATTGGACATATAAGGCTCTATATGATGTGTTGCCAATGATTCCAACTTTATGGTAACCTTGGTTCCATACCTAGTATGGAAAATCATGTGACACCAGTCAGAAGAAAGATAGCCTCCTATCTTGGCTGTGAATTCTCTTGATAGACATATGGCAAAGAGAGCAGGGAGATCTATGATGTAGATGTCAAGTAAGATAGATAAATTGGGGCTTGCATGAAGGATCAAGCTCATATCCTTAGCAAAAGTTACTATGTTTATTGAGGAACCATCAAGCCATATTAAATTTTTTTGGAATGGTTCATATTTAAGCCCCAATTGGTCAGCTACCTTCTTGTGCATGACTGAACTAGTAGCCCCACTATCTACCATACAATAGATGTACTAAAGAATTTCCAATAATTAATGATACATAAAAGGGAGGTGGTTTTAGGTTCCTACCTTGAATGACATCTTCTTTGATGTTGTTGCTTGGAGTTTTATTTTCTTGATCAATGTTGACCAACACTGGCTTAGCAACATCACGTGTGAGTTGTTGAGGGATTGCCACTTCACCCATAGCTTTCTTCAAGATCTCAGGCTATCCTGGAATATCCAAGGAGTCCCACATAGACATAGTCACATTCATCTTCTTCATATTGTCCACAATATTGAATGGTACTTTTGTGTGGACCTTTTTATGTTCTTTCACTATTGTGGGCTCAACCTCCTTAGGAGATTGATTCTCTTTGACTGGAATGGTGGGAGCCTTCTTTAGTATGGTAGGAATAGATGGATGTGATGACTCTACAGATGTAGTATCTCTTCCTCCACCTTATGCTTGCTCCACGTCCTAAGCTCTTCTTTTGGATTGAGTATTGGCTGCAATTGAAGATTCACCATTAACTCCATTAAAATCTTGTTTTTCCCAACTAAAGAGGGAAGTCTCATCAGATTGTATATCTTCCTGAGCCATTGACCCACTAGAAGATGCTTATGATTGGGTGTTCAAGGAATTTTGTGCCATGAGTGCTTGATTCATCCACCCATTTGAGCACATAGACTGGTTGTGAGGTTGGTTGCAAGGAAAACACCATTCATTTTCTGAGGCCAGATTGTTCTATCTTGGAACCATACCCTAGTTGGATTTGCAGAGTTAAGAGGCATGGGATTATAAGGTTGGAATGACATCTTATTGAAGTTTTGCCTTTGACCTTGGTAATTCCCTTGATATGGTGGTTTATTCTGCTGGTAATATTGTCCTTGAGCCTGATACTGATGGTTAGGACCTTGATTTTGTTGTTGAAAGGGTGGTCTACTTCCTTGATTTTGTTTTTTAATACTAGTAAACTCATTACTCATGGTCTGTAATAATTTCTTCATTTCTTGTTGACTATTTCTCAGTTCAAGTAGCTCTTGAGAAGGGTCTGCATTGGATTTGTCATAGCTAGTACTAGCTTGATGTGCTATCACAGTGGGTATGGGAGTGTATGGAGGGATGTTTAATGACATGTTGGGTTGAATAACAAGGAAAGATAGATATGGGTGACCTTGGGGCTATCATACCAGCCTGAATCATTCTAGGTCGGTTCCTCTTAGATAATCACCTTATTTGCTCTTTTAACATGAAAAGTAAACTTGGAAGGAAAAGGCCGATAGAAATATAACTGAAGGGAAATGAATAAAAAGCAAATTTAACCTACTAGGTGATGCACTGAAGGTAACATGAATCACAACATAGTGACCGAAACTAGCATGAAATCTTGAATCTAGCTGAACACAACTTCCTGAATAGGCTTGCATAAGTATTTCACAGAGAGGTCTGAAATGGAAAGAGGCTATTCAAGGAAAGAAAATATTTCACAAACAATAGCATTCTCAAGGAAATAGACACAAACTGTGACCTGTAAACAAATATTCATTCCAGGAAATAGGCACAAGAATGAGACAAAATGACAAGGGATTAACAAAATCCACAAGATCATCTAAATCAGATCATCCACAACAGTGCACAAAGACGCAAAAAGAAATAAGGCTCAAGGACTCCAATATTTCTCTAATATTAACCATTATATTATGCTTTAGTAAGAGAAATACAAACAAGAAAAGCTTGAGGACAGAGAAAATGTCAAAAAACCTTTGCATAATCTGGAATTCAATGAGAAATTACAACAAGATGAAAACCCGAGGGCAGAGAAAATGCCACATAAAGTCTTGCATAAGCTAAAAACCTCTAAACTAAAAAAAGCTTCTAAAATTACTTATATATAACCTCCCCTAGGACACAGTCTCGAGAGTCAATCCATCGATCAGTTAGGGCAAAATTAGGGTTACAATAGATTCTTAATAAACAACATAGAAACCCTAAACCAGTCAAGTCTGCTCATCAATGCACTCAGAAAAATATCTCAGGAGATCTGATATATATTTGAAAATATCTCTCATATCACCATAACTTTGAACAAAGAAGTCGGCGGACTCATCTACCTTGTCTGAGACTTTGTCTTTATTGCCACTGCCATGAAACTCTGAAATTAGATTTGAACATTTGAATACTTGTTTATAACGGTCACAGGTAGCGTGGATGTCTATATCAACGACCCAAAAAGAGACTTTCTTTCCTTTTAAAACACAGTCATTTATCTATCTTTATCTTTATCTTGTCTTCGAACTTAGATCTAATCATACACATGTGGCATCCTAGCGCAATGCCTTAAAGATTAAACATCTTCATCTCAACCAACGAGGGATTAAGCCCACCGTTAGATCTTATTTACTTGTGTTGCCTTTACTTTATCCTTTGACCTTAGCCCCAACTCAACTTTGACTCATCTCAAACCTGGGTAACTCAAATCCTTCGTGTCTCTAAGTTGCGAGATCATTTCTTTAACTCTGAGTTTATTGCAAGATCACATGAGAACCACAAGATCGAACCTAAGATCAATGATCTACACTTAATATCATGATCTTTAGCTTGGCCTTGATTTCATTTAGCGACCTAGCACCAACCATTAGATTTTATCTTGATCTACGACTCATACTTCATCTTGGCAAACTCTGAACTGGACTTTACTTAACTTCCTTGACCCGGGTTTATTCTGAGATTCAGTGACTGAAGACAACTCAAAGTCATGTGATGAAAAGCTAACCCAAGGGTTTATTCTGAGATCACACGCCATCCATAGGGTCAGACTTGCATCGACGATCTGCATGTAATCTCCAAATTCTTTGCTTAACTATAGTTCTATTGGGAGATCACGCGACTAAAAGGAAAACTTAAACCCGACTTGAACTTTGGGTTTATCTGGAGATTGCAAGATAGACTGAGTTGCGAAGTCACAGGGCACTTTGACTAACTCTGGTTTCATTCTGAGATTATGCGCACAACATACAATCAAAATCAAATCAACAGCCTGCGCTTAATCTCTAGATGTAAAGAGCATATTCCATTTCCTTTTGATATCACAAGACAAGAGGTCGCGCTAAGTTGATGAATGAGATGGAATATTCCTTCTGGGTTGTGAGACAAAGAGATAACCAAGGAAATGTAAATGTGCACATGACTTAAAAATCACTTACGTTACATGGAAAAGTAACTTGAAAACAGAAGAAGTCGTGAACAAGCTAGGGTTTTAACATGAATTTCAAAAGGTTTCTTGCACTTAGGTCTTTAAACATGAACAAGCGTAAACCAGAGACCTAGCAAAAATGCAGAGAGAAAGATTAAGACAAGGAATCATGTAGAATTCATACAAGCTGGGCTCTACCCTTGTGGGAGCCTCATTTACTCCACTTGTAGCCAAAATTTGACAGGATTGGAAATTTAGGTAACAATTATTCCTAATGCAGTCAATTTATTTTATTACTTTAGTCAATGAACATATAAGATAATAAATTTGAGCAAAAATATTATAGTCATAATTTAATTTTATATTTTAAATAATTGTAAAAGTATTATTAATCTTTCTTTCTATTGGTTCATGTTGGAATAGTCTGTATAGAAATCAATTATTTAATTCTTTTTTTGTAAATCATGTGCCTAATCCAATGCATTCGATTCATTAGAACAAATTTTAATTCTATTAATGATTCTAATTACATGAGAACTATTACAAATAATGTTTCATGTATATAAACATGAAGAAGGGTGAGGATAAGGAGGAGGAGGAGGAGGAGGAGGAGGAGGAGGAGAAGAAGAAGAAGAAGCAACTTCATGTATATAAACACCATCTAAATAAAGAAGAATACACTAATACTTCCTCATGTATTCCCTCGAGAAGAAGGGGGGAGGGAGGAGGAGAGGTAGTTTTAATGTCCACGAGGCTACACATAACCTATGGGACAAATTGCTTGATCAAATTGATTTCTACATTCTATTCATTTTCCTATGGTCTAAATGGTCTTCATATTTAATAATTCAAGAGCCAATTATCAATGATAAACTCCTTGATCAAACTAACTTTTGCATTCCAATCCTTTTCCTATGCAAGGTTATGATGAGTGCCCCAACTTATCAATCGTCCCCTTGATGAATAAATTATACCAAGAGCCAACTATCAAGATATTTACATAATTGTCCTTGTTGTCCTTGAAGACACCATACTCTAAAATGAAATTTTATTTAGTTTCCTCTTTCCCAAAAGTGCAAAAAATACACATTATTTATCCTTAATCTTCTTTTGGCCTTTTTTGACATTCAAATTCACAATGAAGTTGATGAGGGTTAGTTCTTAACTGAGCTATAATAATTTTGTCTCTCCACAAAGTATTGGCTCATATGTACACTTTTTTATGATGATTACAAGTGATGCATTGAACTCTTTAATATAATATACTTTCTTGTCCCTATCCCTTTACCCCAAGTATGCTTGTGGAGATTATCCATAACAAAATACCTTGTATTTTTATTATTTGTGGGGTACATATTCAAGTAAATATTCTATCTTCTCATCCATGTTTTATTTTATTGGATCCAAGTCTTCTTTATTTTGCACAATACATCAACAACCTTTGGCTATCTACCATCTTCCATATGCTTGATTAGTTTTAGATATCTTATTAAAGACATAACATGATAATCACTTCAATAGGAATGCCTCCTTTGTTTCTCTCAACATGATTGTACAATATAAAATGGGAAGCAATGCACTAGGGTAGATCACTTAACCATTTTAATTGCACATTAGGAGGGATGATGCCCCGAGAGGCTCAAATACAAATTCAAGTCTAATAGGGATAATCAATCCTTCCTTAAAGATGATGTTTGATATGTAAAGTAGAATGATATATACTTATAAATTAAAAATGCAATAATGAAAATTTCACCTAGAGAAAAAGGAGATCTTGTTGTTTTGTCACTATTTTTCCAATTGTCGGAGTCTCAAAATCAACTTTACTACCAGATCTGGGCTTTGCAACTTGTCTGCTTCCTGTCCTATGAATTTCAACTAATTTTGGAGGGTAAAAAATGCCTAAAATGTTTATACCTGGGTACAGAACTCCTGAGCCATTCTATAACTGGCACTTTTGGCTAAAAAATTGCAGAGAAATATGTTGGGGTCCACAAAGCTTGAATCTTCAGTTACACCTTGTTGGCCTATTCCTGCACACAAATAAATAGGGGGAAAGGTTGTATAAAGAGGGGTGCCTTGGTCAAATACCTATTTAGGAATAAAACTTAAGATATGAAATGAAATCATACAACAAACACAAAGGCTTATAACTATGTTAATGTGCTTACCCTCACAGACGAATGCATGTATCACTCAAATCCATGAAGAATGCTTGTTATAGATGATTTATTTATATTTTTTGACCATGTAGAAGAGATTTAGGATCAATTATTATTTCACATGTGCATGGATATAATGAAACCAATCTTAGATCTTGGTTTGATTAAAATTCCTTGATCACCTTTGCAAGGAGAGAGAAATGAATGATGCAAAAAGATAGATCTTCTTTGCTTGTTTGGGATCTCCCCTAAGACACCTCCATGGGATATAAAATATTTATCCAAATTAAATAATATTTCCTTGATGAGATATAATAAGAAGAATGCCTCGGCTTGATATCTTGAAATCAACTAGCTTGCTTGAATGCTCTTGAAAATATAAAAATGATTACTTGCACTTGATAGCTTGAGAGTACTTGTGATGTATAAAATGAGGAGAGATATAGGGTTTATATAATTTTCCACTCATTTCTAGATCTAAAACTAAGGCATTCCAACCACCGGAAAAGAATTAAATGAAAAACCCCAATATCGGGCTCTAGGCCCCTTCTAGGACAAAATCCCAAGGTGCAGAATGCCTAGAAGATTGTGTTGGTAAAATGGTCAAAACTCCCTTTGGGATTTGTGACAAGGGACTAATCACCTCATGTGGACTCTATAATTCTAGTGGTTTTATTGGGCATTGATAGGTCAATCTTTTGGTGCAATAGAAACCACACTTGTAACAAGTGGTATCAGAGCTTGGTCACAGGTTTGAATCCCTTCGGGTAATGTTGAGGGGGTGATTGTTGGAAAAATGTTTAGTGCTCCCCTCAGGATTTTTTACAAGGGACTAACTGCCTCTTATGGTTTCTATAAGTCTAGTGGTTGCATTGGGCATTGACATGTCTATCTTTTGGTGCAATGAAAACCACACTTATAAAAGATTGTGCACCTAGGGACACAACATGTCAAACATTGTGAATCGTTGGATTTTGTTCCAAATTTGGCTACGGACATCAGGCAAAGGCCCCAATTTGAATTACAGGTTTCCAGGATCTGATAGAATTCAAGAATTGGTGAATTCCCACAAGCCCAATAATCACCTACATGCAAATAACTTGTTATGTATAAGAGAAAATCCTCAAAAAATAAAGTGCATAAACAATTGGAATGAAGAATGATTGAGAATTGAATTAATTATAATATATTATTACAATGAGATCAATCCTTAATAAAGGAGATCAAAAAACCCTAAAGAAAATCCTAAAGGATGCATGCATAAAATAAAAGAATTATTAAATGCAAACTAAAGCGTCCTAATGTGAAAAAAGAAAAAAGAAGACTTAATTAATTAATCAAATTAAATTAATTAAGTTAAATAATAGTTTTACTCTAACACTCCCCCTTAATATAAACTTAGGGAGTAGGTAAAATCTAAGTGCATGAATGCAACTACATGCAAGAAAGAAAACTTGGGTCCCGACAACAAGGCCTAATGAGGTACCCAATCACAACCAAATCTCTATAAAGTGGAGACAAAGGAGAAAACCCAGTGGAAAAAAATCCTCTCCAAGAAGATATGGTAAAAAGGCATAAATGTAATGTCTTAAGAGGCTCTCTCAAGACCATAAGTACAACCACCCCNCCCCCCCCCCCCCAACGAGAGAGGATCGAGACTCCAAAGCCTCCCCAAATGATAGAACCCATGTGTCGATGATTAGACCAATGTCACTCCAGTGTGAAAGAAACAAAGGCAACAAACAAAGAAGATGAAACCCCTGAATTTGAGGTGAAACTGGAAAGCTTGGGTGATGCTCAAAGGAGAACGCATAAGAACCTTGTAATGGAATCTCCAATGAATGTGGGATAAAAAAAATGTGTTGAATATGTCATCTAAGAGGAGATGAATGTCCTTTGATATGTCATCAACAAATGCACTAGGTGGCTCAATGCATGGAGCTATAATTTCAGGCAAAGCTGAAGAGGAATCACGTTGAACATATGCAAACTCAATAGCATGCGGAGGTGTAAAAGTCACAACACTATTCTCATAAACAACACATAATTTCAAGTGACCTGACTTCACCTCAATAGGCTCTCATGAAGAAAGAGAGTTATTCTCCAATAGTAGATATGGTAGACCAAAATGAGAGAAAGAGTGCAAGTAGGAATAATTATCAACTTTCCCTATTGAAATAATATTGCATGTCTCACTATCTCTAATGTTCACTGAATATCGTGTAAACTCATCTATCTTTCCTATCCCACTATGAGTAATTTGATAGATAGAGAGAAGGTTAGAACCTTTTCCATCAATGAATGAATGAATTGTCATCAATGTCAATAGAACCTTTTCCACATACAATCATAACAATGTTTTTCCCCGTAAAAATATGTGGGGTAGGAGAAGCCTCAAAAGAAGAGAATAAATCCTAAGAAGATGTCATATGGTGTGAAGCACCTGAATCCAGTAGCCATCTAGAAGAGTGTGGACCAAAAATTATACATAATGCATGACCCTTTCCTCTATCCTGCCATTTGTCTAGAATGATGATGAATAAGAAGTCATGTGATAAGTAGAAGAAGAAGGAATATCAATGTTCTCTTTATAAGAAGAGTTGTCAAATCTAAAACCTATTTTGCATATGCTACTAGTTTCTTCTCATAGCAATGAGACTCGTCATGATTTGTTTTTTTTACAATAAAAACACTTAGGTCTTTCTATCTTCAATTTTTCCCCTTAGGAGAAGGTGGACCAAAGGGGTGCTAAGAAATGGATTCCTTCCTAGGCTCTTTGGTCTCCATGTTCATGCTGAAATTTGTCATAACCAATCCAGACATTGCTAAAAATGACAATTTAGAATCTCCTACAAACTGATGTAGAGAACAATAAAAAAACTCATGTATCTTCTCATAAGGCAAATATATCTCCTCAAAATGTTATGCAAATGTATCCAAACTTATATCAATCTGCGAGGAATGATCATGTAGAGAATGAAGAAGGCTAGAAGGTTACCTCACAACAACTGAAGAACAATCGCCTTCGTAAAAGAGAAGATGTATAAAATCAATACTGTCATCTAGATATTAAATGAGGAATTCTACAAACAAAATGAGATGTTTGATAGAAATTGATCTTGATAAATTGAATCTAGAAGGCACAAATGATCATGTTGCGAAGAATCATTGGAAACTTTCAATGAAGCAATTCTTATCTTAGAAGAAACAACAAGTGCATATAAGTTATCAATAAAATGATCATGCAAGAATGATGTGTCCAAATAATATGGGGCAAAAAAAATCTTAGAATAATCCTTATAAGTCTAGCTATCCAAGGAAACATCACTTTTAGATGAAGAATCAATGTCTCCATACAATTTCCAGATGATGGTCCAAGCAATGAAAGGGAACTTAGTGCACTCTATATGATGTAAAATATCCTTAGAAATAGTAAGACATATTAGTCCATAGACCATTTCATTACTATTAAACCATGCACTTTTATGTTCGTAGTCGATTGGCTCATAAACATATCCAAGGAGATAGGATACTAGATCTTGCTCAAGGTAGTGATTCTTTATCCGTTCTTTCCAAGATAAATAGTTCTATGAGGTTAGTTTGACAAAATAAGGCTGAAAATAATTAGCATACATGATTAACCCCCCCCCCCCCTAAATAGAACTTTATCTCAATTGGTGATTATAAAAAAACACATTAGCAACCCCCAATCTAATAAAAAAATTTCATTTTGGTTAATAACTCTCGTTTGTAATACTTGCAAATAAATTTATGCTCCTTCTTCCTAGCTCTTGCTCTGATACCCTGTTAGAATTCAAGAATTGGTGATTTCCCACAAGCCCAATAATCACCTGCATGCAGATAACGTGTCACGTATAAGAGAACATCCTCAAACAAGAAAGTACATAAACAATTAGAGTGAAAGAATAATTGAGAATTGAATTAATCATAATGAATTATTACAATGAGATCAATCCTTAATAAAGGAAATCAAAAAACCCTAAAGCAAATCCTAAAGGATGCATGCATAAAATAAATGAATTATTAAATGAAAACTAAAGCTTCCTAAATCTAGCTTAAATGAAAAAAGAAAATAAGGTGTCTTAATTAATTAATCAATATGATTAAATTAATTAATTTAAATAAGCTTTTTATTCTAACGAGATCAAGAAAAATGGGCAAAAGACCCAAAAATCACCAAAGGGGAGCTATAGGTCCTTATTAGAGCCACCTATAATAGGTGCTAACTTTTTAGGACGGTACAACGATATCATAAGGAACCAATCTTTTTATTTTGAACTTGTTTGCAATGAAGTATTTTTGAATTTTCTCAAATTACTTCCACTATGAACCAAAGGTAGTTATGATCCATAATTCATACCCATAAACTACAACAAGAAGCACTAAAAGCCCAGAAAAGAATTTGGGTCATTTTTCAATGTCATCGATATCTATTTTGAAGAGCATAAAATACTTTTCAACCTCCTAAACTCTCTTCTTTTTCCAGCCTACCCAATTTAAATTTTATTGAAGTCAATCTCGAGGTATTTGTTATCTATAATTTATTCAAGAACATTGCCTTCAAAGTAGAACTTATGCTGGTTTTGTTTAATTCTATTAGAGAAAAACATGATTTTTCTCTTGCTAGTATTAACTTACATCTTCACCAATGTGCAAAAATGCTTAAGGGAAAATAAGTGCTCTTACAAACCAAGAGTCAATTTAGCAGTTAAAATAAGGTCATCCACATGTAGAAGTCCTATTATAGACTCACCCAAGCAACCACCATCACCACCTTGTAAATTTACCATTATTCAAGTTTGTCAATATATACACCAAAAAGGGTAGAGGACAAGGGGAACCTTTGTTTGACCCTAATATCAATCCTAAAACTTTACAAAATGCCAGCTGAAGTTCTGATTTTTTTTTTTTGATGAATAGTTCCTTTCCATTAATCTGATTTTAACTTTAAACTCCTCATAAATCTTATGGACAATTTATCTAAGATGCACAAGAGTCCCAAGTTCTTCCATTCTATGCCAATGCTTATCCCTAGAGACTGCATCAATAGCTTTTTTGAAATGAACAAAGGAGAAAAAAGCTTCTTCCTTTTCCTTCAAACCTTTTCAATGATGTTTCTCAAAGTAATACCATGATTAATTATGGAATGCTTAGGTCTAGAACCAATTCACATTTTTCTATGTTTATCTCTCTTTCTTCCCCCCACTTGCTAATTCTTTTTTTTATCAAATTGTCAAATAATTTTGCAAGCAAAGGATTTATTATCATAGGGTTGTAATTGGAGGGGTTATTGACATCACCACTCTTGAAAAGATGTCTCGCTCTGCTAGTTGTCTAATATTTAGGGCATCAAGTTGTCAAATGATGTTTAAAAAAATCATTATGTGTAGTACAAGATTTTTTATACCCTATTTTAGGTACTCTACTTGAATCTCAACCAAGTCTTTTACGAACCAAACCCGCGGTATGATGAAGTTTGCAAGGAAGCAAAAGGAATAGTCAAAGAGAACAAATTAGATAAGGAAAGCAAAATAATATATGAAAACTTGATAAAATCTAAAAAGGAACGCTATGTTATCTCAAGAAGAAAAGAGCTAATTTATTTGGCTAAACACAATCCTAAAGGATTTTGGAGAGAACTTCAACAAAGGAGAAAGAAAAAAAAACAATGTCACGGATACTCAATGACTAGATTACGCAGAAATCCTCTACAAGAAGATACAAGACAAAAGTAGTCCCCTTCAGTTAACACTTCTATCGAACTCTTCTTGGTGGAAGATGTCAAACAAGGTATATAGAGCCTAGCAAGTAATAAAGCAAAATACATTGCCTGACTGCAGGTTGAATTCTTAAAGTGGGGAATGAAGCTACTTTCCCCTCACATTCAATTTTTTTTTAAAATCCACTCAAAGTATTTTTTCTATAGAATGGACTAGTGTAGTTATACCTCTCCACAAGAGTGGTGATCTTAATAATCATTCTAACTACCACATGATTATGGTCAACCCACTTCTTGTTAAGTTATTTGGGGGCATTATATAACACAAAATTAATAGTTGAGCAGAAAAGGAAGAAAAAAGAGCAAAAGGGCAGGTTGGGTTTAGACTGAGACACTCTACCATTGACCACTACATCAATCTTAGGCACCTTATTGAGAAAGTTTGGGATCTTCAAGGTAGAGAGGACCTTTTTTGTTTCATAGATTTCAAAAAGCCTTTAACATGGTACCCAAACACAAGCTTTGGAAAAGAAGGGAGGAACTCAAGATCTCAAATGAGCTTAGAGTGGCAGTGCACAAACTTTATGAACAGGTTAGAGCTAAAATCATGACTAAAGAAGGTATGTTGGAATGCTTTCACAGTGATATTGGGGTAAAACAAGGTTTTCCGTCTCGCCCACCCTATTTGGCTTGTATGTTGATAAACTTGAGGAATGGCTAAACAAAACTATAGGGGAGGGCATCCAACTTGTGGGGCATGTGGTGAAGCTACTTATTTATGCAAATGATCTCATTCTAATTGCACAAACGACCCATAATTTGAGAGAATACTTTAAATCTTGAGAGAGATTATGTTAGGAATTTGGGATGCAAGTGAACACTAGCAAGACTAAGATCATGAATTTCTCTTTAAAGAGGAAGAAGCAAAAATTTAACTTCATCTTTGAAGGAGGTTTTCTAGATATTGTGAAGGAACACAAGTAGTTGGGAATTGATTTTCACAACACAACATGATCAACTAGGAGACTTGTAGTGCTAATCATATGCAAGAGGGTTGGAGAGCTTATTTCTTGTTGCGAAATAGGTGTAGACAAGCATAGTCATGAGATTGGAAAAATAAGAAGACTCTTTTTGGCGTGTTAGTTACGCTAGTTTTTCTATATGGTTGTGAGGTTTAGGGGAGAAACCTTTCAAACCACAAGTGGAAAAACATTGAAAGAATACAAAAATATCGTATCACCACCATGTGATTCTCTTGGATAAAGTAGGTATATTCCTAATGAAAGCTTCATCTATTCCATTTGTTAAGATATCTAACAAAAGTTGAAAATATGGATAAACATTGCTGGTCCAAGTTGGTTGTTAGGGAGAGGTTAGCTTGTAGAAAGAAGATATGGATGAATAAAAAATGAAGTGGCTGAGTAAATGTGACATTGACTTGCAAAACTGTCCCAACACCAATGAAGAGATAAAAATACCTGTGTTGGAAAATTCAAGGCTCCCATGTGGACAAAGAAAATGGGCCAAAAAAAATCACACAATGTGAAAGAGTTCAATCCCACTTGGGGTCACGATGTGATGCAAGAGCATTTTGGGTTCTTGGCAATATTGTATCAACCAAAAATATGTTTGTTTGGGTTCGGTAGCTTGTTGGAGATTGCTCGGTAAAGTGCTCGGTAACTATTCTTGTTTGTTCAGTTGAAGGTATGTTAGTTTGTTCTACTAATCAAGCTCAATTACTTGTTTTGGTTGGCTTCATCGACAAGTATCAGTGGTTGTTCTTGACTGCTTAGTGATTTCATCGATTGGTCTCTGTTGCTAGGTAGATTTTCTCACCGAGTTGATTTTTGGATGTTGGATCTCGTGGCAGACATGTGCATTTAATTTTCATAGCATAATTAATGTTGGGGTCTCTCATTGGGATTCATGTGGACCTAAATCTGGGTCATTTATATTTCCTATGTTGGATCTTTAGGATATTTTGGGCCAACTTTTTCGGTAGCCTTTTGTATAAAAGTAGTGTTTTGTTCTTAGATTAGGAGACAATTTTTAGGGTAGCAATTAGATAGTAGATTTGGATTGAGGGTTTGTGACCTTGTATGTATGAGGATTATTCTGTAAAAGACTTTGAATGTATTCGGTCGTAATTGGGAAGGCCTTACAACCCAACATGTATGAAGTTTAATGAAATAATATAAAGTCTATGTTCCTTCTCTCATTCTCAGTGTTTTTAGCTTCTGTGTTGTGTTCTGCAAGCTGGTTTGGTAGCTGGGAGTGTCGTTGGCCCTAGTTAATAACCCTCCTTGCGTTGAGTGGTATCCGAACGAAGGTTAGATCTGAGGTCCCTTCTTGTAAATCCTAGTTGGATGATTTGTTGTGGGGTAGCAGATTGTGATCTGACTTGCAATTGCAGAGGGCTTCAAGATGTTTTGTGGGAGAGGAAATGCAAATCCAGGCTTAGCTGATATGCTAAGATAGATTATTGCAAGATTAGAAGTTGTTGAGATAGACTAGTGTCGAGGAAGACATCTTGAGGATGTTAGTAATGGTGAATTTGAGGAAGTGCGGGGAGAAGCCACACTTGCACCTGTGATGGATCATGAAGAAGAAAGATTCCTTTGAGCTTTGACAAGTTTGAAGTCTACACCTCAGTCTAGTCCTCCTAAGTATTGTGGAAAGTTGGATTTGGATGAATTGATAGAATGGATAATTGAAATGGAGAAATACTTTGGGTACGAGAATGTAACAGAGGAGAAAAAGTGAAGATTGCAAGTACAAAATTGAAATTCCATGCATCCTTGTGGTGGAGCATCTGCAATTGGATCGAAAGAAGAAGGGTAAAGACAAGATCAAGGTATGGGATATGATGATAAACAAATTGAAATAAAAGTTTCTACCTTGTGATTACCAAATTAACCTAGTTAGGAGAATGCAAAGTTTGAAGCAAAAGATAGCTTTGTAAAAGATTACATTGAGGAATTTTACAGATTAGATATCAGATCTGGACATGCTGAGGATGAGGTGGAAATAATAACAAAATACCTGAATGGATTAAGAAGTTCTATACAAGATGAGACCATCTTGGTAAAGATGGAGAGTATTGAGGAGGCTTATCAATTTGCCCTAAAAGCTTGGGATAAATTGAAAAAAAGGCACAGACAAAGACAAAGAGGAAGAGGTGGTAGATTCCCTAGAGGAAGAGGTAGATCTTATGGTGAAAAATTAGATCTGATCAGGACAAGACAAATCAAGACACACATCAAGACAAAGACAAGACCAAGTGGAAAGGAAAGAGGTCATTACGAGGAAGAGGCAACTAATCCCGATGTGGATATAGCAGAAGAGGGTTCCAAGGAACTTGTTACAATTGTGGAGAAGAGGGACATAGATTATTTGAGTGTACACATGCAAGCAAGAAATTCATTGGTAGTAGAAATACTTTGGTGCAAGATGAGTCACCGAATGAACCTGAGAAGGGAGGAAAGCTAATGGTCAGAAGAATATTAGGGAGTGAGGATAATAAGAAAGATCCAGTGTGAAAGAGTTTGTTCAAGACCAGATGCGGAGTTGCAGACAAAGTTTGGAAAGTAATTGTTGACAGTGGAAGCTCAGAGAATCTAGCATATGAGGAAATGGTCACCAAGTTGAAGTTGGAAAGAATTACGCACCCAAAGCCCGATGAGATTTCAGGGATCAAGGATGAGCATACACTTATGGTGAGTGAACAATGTTTTATGAATCTGAAAATTGGAAAGCATTATGATAAGGTGTTGTGTGATATTATGCCTATAGATTGTTGTCATATTTTGTTGGGTAGACCTTGGCAATATGATAGACATGCTATACATGATGGAAGATTGAATAAGTATACTATTTGGGTTGATGGTAAGAGACAAATCTTATTACCTGTAGTTGAAAAATATGTTGGTGGGATATGCACATCTGTGAAAGTTTGATTGATGGAAGGTAGTCAATTTGTTAAGGATTTGAAGAGAAATGATGTCTGTTATTCTTTGATTCCTAACAAACTGAGTGAGAAAACAAAAGATAAAACTTCTGAGGAAGTTGAAAAGTTGCTTATCGAGTACAAGGAGATAATTTAGATAATGTACCTAATGGTTTTCCACCGATGAGAGATATTAGTCATTGTATGGATCTGATTCCTGGAGCTAGTTTGCCAAACAAGGCACCACACTGATTAACACCAACCAAAAATGAAGAACTCAATCGACAAGTTAATGAGTTGTTGTAGAAAGGTTTGATCAGAGAGTTTGATTCCATGTGCAATACCAATTGTGTTAGCACCTAAGAAGAATGGATAATGGCGAATGTGTACTGATTAAAGAGCTATTAACAAAATCATAGTTAAGTATCGGTTCCCTATACCAAGGATGTATGATATAATGGATTGTTTGAGTGGAGCAAAATATTTTACTATGATTGATTTGAAGAGTGGATACCATCAGATCAGAATCAGAGAAGGTGATGAATGGAAGACTACTTTCAAAACAAAAAATGGTTTGTATGAGTGGTTGGTTATGCCTTTTGGTTTAACTAATGCACTGAGTACTTTTATGAGGTTAATGAATGAGGCTTTGCAAATTTTTTTGGGTAAATTTGTGATTGTGTACTTGGATGGTATTATAATATTAAGTAAGACCAGAGAAGAACATTTGATGCATATAAGACAAGTATTGCAGTGATTGAAAGAGGAAAAGTTGCAGATTAATTTGAAAAAGTGTTCCTTCATGAAAGAATAACTTGTGTATTTAGCCTTTTTGATTTCAGTTGATGGTTTGAAGATGGACCCTGAGAAGGTTGAAGCTATACCTGATTGGCCTACACATGAGAATGTCAGTGAGGTAAGATCATTTCATGGATTCGCAAGTTTTACCAAAAGTTTATCAAAAATTTCAGCTCAATTTGTAATGCTATGACTGAGACAATGAGAGGAGACAAGAGAGAATTCAAATGGACAAATTGAGCCGATAAGATTTTTGAGACTTTGAAGCAGAAGGTTGCTAAATTGCCTGTGTTAGCCTTACCTGATTTCAATAAGGTATTTCAAGTTGAGTGTGATGCAAGTGGCAGTGCAATAGGAGTTGTGTGACTCAAGAAGGTAAAAATGTTTCTTTCTTTAGTGAGAAGTTGAATGATGCTAAGAGGAAATATTATGTGTATGATCAAGAATTGTATGCTATTATTCAAGCACTGAAGAAATGGAGACATTATTTGATACTGAGTGAATTTGTGTTGTATACTAATCATAAGGCTTTACAGTATTTGGGTAGTCAGAATAAGTTGAATCAAAGACATGTGAAATGGGTAGAGTATTTGTAGAGTTTCACATTTGTTGTAAAACATAAGAGTGGAGTTTCTAACCGAGTTGTTGATGCATTGAGTAGGAGAAGATCTTTGTTGACTGAAATGAGAAACAAGGTTCTTGGTTTTGATGATACAAAGTATTTGTATGAAAATGACCCTGATTTTTCTGAGCCATGGAGAATGTGCAGAGAACCTATTCCAGATCAACCGAGTAAGTATGAAGACTATTTCATTCAAGAGAATATGTTGTTCAAAGTTATTCAGTTATGTATACCAAGAGGATCAATGAGAACCAATTTGATAAAGAAAAAACATAGGAGTGGTTTGGTTGGACATTTTGGTATTGATAATACATTGAGTTTTCTTAAGGAAATGTATTTTTAGCCTCAGTTGTATAAGGATGTTTAGAAATTTGTGAAGAGTTGTGGAGTTTGTCATGTTGCAAAAGGAGTAAGTTAGAATACTGGTTTGTATCCACTGATTTCTATTCTTGAGAAATGTTGGAGTGATATTACCATGGATTTTGTCCTTGGCTTACTAAGGATAGCAAGAGGTAATGATTCTATATTTGTTTTTGTAGATATATTTTCTAAGATGACACATTTCATAATTTGTATAAAAACATCAAATACAGTGCATTATAAAAGATCTTTTCTTTAAGGAGATTGTTAGATTGCATGGATTACCAAGGAGTATCATCTCTGACCGAGACAGTAAATTTGTTGGTTGTTTTTGAAAAACACTTTGGAAGAAGCAAGACACCAATTTGAAGTATAGTCATACATTTCATCCACAAATTGATGAATAAACTGTTGGTAAATAGATTATCTTTATCACTTTAACTCCAAAATACCCACATATTAAAGAATCAATCAAATACAACAATTGGGAAATGTATATGAATAACTAATTTTCCTCTGAATTTGAAGGTATAGCTCCCTTAAATGAATGATTTTCAATGATTATGAATCTTTCCTAATCTAAAGGGGGTATGTTATTAACCCGAGAATAGAAGAGGTAAACCAAGCTAGGCCTAGGCCAGAACTAGCTCAGGCAGATCAAATCCAACTAAATCTAGCCAATCTGGAGATCTCAGTAATCATACGAGCTCTAAAAATTGGTAATGCAATGACAGATAATGAAGATGCAAATTCAAAACTAAGGACTAATGACAAAGTAACAATGAGTCGATCTATTTCATAGGAACACCTCCCAAACATAGACTAACACTAGATTCCCCTCTGGTTAACTGTATCCAATCATAATACAAAACTTCGGTTCGATCATAAACTATAAATCTAATTTGAAGGAAACATTCAAATCAATAGAAAGATAAATGCAATGCAATGGAACAATTAAAGCAATGGTGTTCAAACATACACAAATTTGACTTAGCAAAATGTCGTTCTTCACACCAAAATTTAGTCGACCTTTGTATTGATTTGGAAAATAGTACATATAGAGTTCCAAAGTTGGACCGTTACAAAAAGGGTAACTAAAACGGTTCCACTTCACTAATCAGAAATGATAAACAAAGGTTTATCTGTTACAATAAATATCAAAATTTAGTACAAGAGGGAATCTATCTATGCTTTTGTTTTCTTCCCCTTGTCTAATTTAGCCCTATAAGCAGTGACAGCCGTAATGATTGGGATGAGCTCTTCATCCCTATTGATATGGACATTAGCATATTTGATGATCCATTTGGAATGTTCTTTGGCCAGGCTCTTGATCGCATCCGTCCGATCTTTCAGCTCTTCCATGGCTTTAAAAATGTATCCGCTCAACTATTGGAGTTCTGGCACCTTATCCAAATGGGAGGAAGACTATTCTACCAGCTTATGCACATAATCAGAAAATGATTTATGCATACTGGCCACTCCGATCATTTATTTTCCCTGACCACTTGTTTGTGATTCTGTGTGAAGACCCTGAAGGAGTTTAAAACCTTTGTTTTGCTCCTCCTTGATTTTGAGATTTGTCTGTTGCAACCCTGCTTCAGCTTGGATGATCATCTCAATCTTAAATTCTAGGCTTTGAAGCCATTAGATCAAAGGATCATCTCCTTTCTACAAGATCTTAGCCTTTAATGCCTCCTTGGTCTTCATTTTAACTACCATGTGCAACATTACTATACATTCTTGATATCTCACTCTCTCCGATGCGAGAGTCTGCAAATTCTTATCAATATTATTCCTCTTTGTTTCCAGCCTTAGGAGAGCATTACCCAGTTGCTCGATAACCACTAGTCCCTCAGATTTGAGCCTCTTGATCCATCTCTTGCCTATCTACTCAAAAAGTCTATCTTCTTTCAACTTGGCTATGATGGCCTGATATTCTGTAGCACTGGGATCAAAGGTGGTCTAAGCACTAGGGACACTCACAATCAGAGTGATTAACTGCCTGATGAAATTTGTCAACTCATTAACTTCTGCCTTGAGTTGTACTTTAGCAGTTTTGAGCTCTTCGAGCCCTTCTTCAATTACCACATTGGTGGACTTCCACCAATCCACCTTAGTGTCGTGACGAGCCAGTCCCATGTCAAATGACTATAGCTCAAAATCAAAAGCAGTCAAATCTTCAAACCTGCATTCCTTAGTTGGCTTTGCTACCTCCATAGTGAAATGTCCAGTTTGAGGATCTCAGCCTAGTATAGACATTGTCTTCACCTTCTTTACTTTGCTCACAGTGGTATTGGGTTACAAGGCCCGTGAGAGGGTATCTTTGCTCAAAGTCCCTTCTTCTAATCTCTTCCTTTTGCGCTCCAAAGTGCTCTCTATCCAAGATTCAGCACTAGTAACTTTGGAAGTAGAGACCAGTTCTTCTATAAACAACTTCCTGATCACCGGAGGAGTAGCTTTGGGTCTGGAAGTAAATGGGTTCACCGAAGTGGGAGAGGAGGAGACTAATTTAATGAATCGAGCATCTTTCTATTTCTTGCCAACCTCTCCATCCGATTATGTGGCCGCTATGCTGGAACTGTCCTCGCCCACTTCCACTATGACAGGAGATCCTCACCTTGGAGTATCTTGGGTTGAGGTATAACATTACGTGCCCATGGTACTAACTTGAGTTGGGTTCTTTGTTTCTATATTCTTAACAGACTTAGTCGTAGAATTGATTGCTTATGTAGAGACTGCTTCTTCCACGGAGCCAATGATAAGGGTTGAGTCGCCTCCACATGTCTTGTCCAATAGAATCATCTTTTCAGGAGGCTCATCACCTCCACCCGCTAGTTGAGCCGACTCCTTGGCTACAGTTGGGATAGTTGTTGAAGATGATATGGGGGCACTCCCAATCTCTTTTGTTGGGGTCTGTCAAGATGGAGGCTTCCTTTCCGATCACTTTCTCCTGTCCACTGTCTATTCGACCCATTGTTTTGTCCTTTTGTAAATCTCACCCATCAAGGTTTCCAATTCATCAATAGCTTGGCCTAACATGGGTTCTGAGCTTATGGGGAGGGGCTTGATCTTCTATAGGTATGTATCATCATACATATGCCAGCCGTCATCTTCTAGTCCTTCAACTGTAATGTTAACTTTGAACTTTTTGATCTATTCAATAGTTAACCTCACGTAGAACCTTTCTTTGCTCTCTAAGTCATCTTTGTAGTTGGCCCAATAATCTTCAATATCATCAATGTGATGGATCGAGCAACTCATTTGCAGATAATCTCAAGCATAGTCCACAGGATCATACTGCGGCCTCAGGACATCATATGTTTCTAAATGAAACTTCTTTGAGAATGTTTTCAGAACATTCTTTGCATCGGACCAGGACACATAACTGCAGGCTCCAATGGTCATCAGGGATTCATAGTCTTTCTTCTGGGTGCCCACACAGATCAGGTTCACTTGGACCGCTTGCCTCATCACCTCAATCAACACGATCACGTCGTCTAGATATCTAGGCATCTTCAGAGGGAAATTATCGAATCCTGCAAGATGAATGTATGAGAAATTGGAAAACTGAATAAAATAAGCTCTGAATTGGCTAATGAATGCCATATCTTCTGATGAAAATCTCCTTTCTGGACAACCTTGTAACTCCCTACACAATCTCATTGTAAATGCATCATTAACCTTGAGATATTCAGTGTGACTGTTATGCAATTGTAGACAGGGGAAGAACTCATAGCTCTTCACATCTTTTGGAAATTCTTCTAATATAGGAAGTCCCAACAAAAGTTGAATAGTAGCCAAAATGTATAATAGAACCAATGACATATAGAACTCATTTTGATGTTTAGCTCTATTTAGGGCATTAGAGAGATTTTCGCTTACCATGAGGGCCCAATCAATAAAATGGTGTTGAGAGCAAATCACATGGACTAGGAAGAAATGATGCTCAACAGAATTTAGTGCATCACTCTCACCTCTGATCCTGTGAAGTAATACTAAGATATCCACAATCTCCACCTTCAGGTTCGTACCATATAGAGTTTTGGGCAATTTTCCCTTGGTGCTCTTCGGCTCCTGGAACCATGTCTTCATAATCTCCTTCTTCCACACGACCTTCTTCGCTCCATATTCAGTAACTGCCCAACTTTATGTCATCTCTGAATACTCAGTTTGTTCTAGAATATGAAGGGAGTTATGAACGGAGTCTCTGCCAATAGAGAGTAGCACGGTGTCATCAGGAAAAAGGATTTGCTTGGTGTCTATATTATAGTGAGCCATACATTCTCTAACAAGCTTAGGAGCTTGAATTGCCATAGGGAAACCGACGGCTTCGACTAGTCCACTCTCCTTTAGTTTTTCAATAATGGGGTGCATTGGGTCCGCCTTCAATCTGTCTTAGAAGCTTTGCAGGTCAAAGAACTTCAAAGAAGTGTCCGTAATGTTGTGCTAATCAGAAGTGATGTTGTTCATCCCATCGAACCCCATAGATCTGGTAGCCATGTTTTGGTTGATTTGAAACAGGAACTAGGGATGTATCTCGGGAATGTAAGATCAAAGAACAACTTGTTGCCAAGAATTTCAAATTCAGACAGTTTGTCAAATAGATGGTAGTTCCTATTTGTATCACTTCATTGAATTTATAATTTTTTGAATTCTTACCATTAACAGCCGACTTTCTGTGCCACATGAATGAAGAAATGTAAGCATTTATGAAAAAGCCCGTTAGAAGGTAAAATGACTTTATTTGAATTAATTACTTTACCTTTATGGGCCATTAAGAAACATCTTTCATTTTGATAACTCTAACGGTAACTTTTTGGAAGTAGCAGATAATTACTTTTCCGCTTCTCCTTTGGGCAGAGAAATGCTTTTGGGGTGCTCCTTTCTCAAAAATCTGCCAAGGGAGGATTTTAGCCTATTGAGATACTAAAATGATATGTATTTATTTTATCATCTTTCTTTATACCTTGGATCACCTATGAGACAGATTCTTCTCCAAATCCCTTCTATTTAAATGATTTGGCAGAAAATGTACTTCGCAGGTCAAAACCTGCTCGATTGAAGTAGCAGAGAAGCCATTTTTCACTTTTCCACCGTTGGGACTTCCTTCTTATATTCTTCATCATTTGATCATTCCTCTAGCTTGAATGGGTTTGCGCTGAATCTAGTTGCCTTTCTAAACTTCAATTATTTATTTCCAACTTCAATTTGACCGTTGAGACTTTTGGAAATACCCACCGCGGAAAACACACTCTGTAGGTGATTTTCTGCCAAGGAGAACCCTGAAGCCAATTTTCTGTCGATGCTGAAAAATGGAGTGTCAACGCCAAATACTTCAAATGTAAATAGAACCAATGTTAGAATCCTCTGAAACGTGACCTTTACCAGATTTGGGAAGCTAACCTACCCAATGAAACACGATCTCAGATACATATTCCCTCCAGCTTGCAAAGGAGAAGTCAATTTGGGGAAATCTGATAAAGGCCTCCTAGCCTAAGGGGAAATCTAGACTTAGACTCAAGAATTACATGATGATTTCAAAACTACTACCAAGTACTAGACATCCATTTTATCCTAAAGGTATGCAGAACAAAAATGGGGCAACAACTGGCTCTGTCTGGGGACTTGGACATTCACATGTCCAAGCAAGGAACTCAAATCTCTGGTTTTTCAAAGCTCAACAAAAGGATGGATCAAAACAAAACTAAAGAAAAAACACAAAAAGGAAAGCAAGGAAAAGGGAACCTAACTTAAGAAAACAAAAATGGGAACTAAACGTAACTATGGTACAATACAGGGGTTACTTGTTTTAGATTCAAATCTGATACAACTTCAAGTCCTAACCATTATATGTCAGGGGTAGTGCCTCACCATCTGAATAGGTCAATTTAAAATAATTCTTCACAAATTCCTGATGGATCTTGAAAGGTCCTTTCCACAGTGTTTCAAGTTTTCCATGCATGCCTTTGGGTGCCCTGCACTTGTCCCATAACAAAACCATATCTCCCTCCATAAATTTTTTGGGTTTGCTCTTTTTATCAAACAAGTTCTTCATGCCCATTTGATATTGTGTGATGTGATCCACCATTTTCTCCCTTTCCTCTTCAAGTTTGTTTAAGTAAAGAATCCTCTTTTCTAGACCATCTTCATATACACCATCTTCTACCGTTGTTCTCAATCTACAAGTTGCTAACTCCAATGGCAATGGAAGACTGGCTTCAATCTTGTAAACAAGTTCAAAAGGAGATATGCCAATGGCTCTTTTGGGAGTCACTCTATCTTCCTAGAGGGCTTCATAAATTTTCTTATGCCAAGTTCTCTAGTTGTCTGATGCGAATTTCTTCATGATGTTCACCAAGTTTTTGTTACTGGACTCAACTTGACCATTTCCTTGAGGGAAATAGTCAGATGAGTGACTAATCATAATGCCATACTCAAAACAAAATTCTGTAATTTCCTGAGAAGAGAAGTATGTGACGTTATCCATAACTAACTTAATAGGCACGTCAAACCTTACCAGGATGTTCTCTTTGATAAACTCACATACTACCTCCGAAGTAGTTTTCTTGGTTGCTTTTGCCTCCACCTATTTTGTGAAATAGTCTGTAGCAGTGATTATGTAGGTATGGCCTGCACTAGATGTGGGATTTATAGGACCAATAAAATAAAGACCCCATTGCTGAAAAGGACCCTCAATTATCACTGGTCTGAGAGGTAGCGCTGCTAGCTGTGGCTTTCCAGTAAACATTTTGCATTTTTCACATCTTGCCACCCAATGATATGAGTCTCTAAACATTCCCAACCAATAATAACACTGTCTCAATATCTTGAATGCAGTAACTGATGAGGAAAAGTTCCCCTGCAAGCCTCATCATGAAATACTTTTAACAACTTCTCTTGTTGTTGTTTGTCAACACACCGGAGGAAAGTCCCATCTATAGATCTCTTATACAATCTATCTTCCCAAATAACATATTTAGAAGCTTTCAGTTTCAAATCTCTTCTTTGTTTCGAAGTCAATCCTTCAAGACATTCACCGTATGTCAGAAAATACACAATATTTTCAAACCAAGGGTCTTGCATACTTACTGCTAAAACCAATTGTGTTGTTTCAGAATCTTCATCCACTTGATTTTCCGCCATTGCTTTGCACAGTGCATTTCCTCTCACCAACTTGGTGGGCTTGATTTCTATGTCATATTCCTAAGTCTTAGCCACCCATGCTCCTCTATTATTACATCCCATGTCTTGTTGAGTCAAAATACTCTTTTTACTGCAATGTCAGGCACATATACAAGGGAGTGAGAGTGTAAAATATAGAATATGAAGTTCTTCAAAGCTTTTACTACTACAAAATCATGCTTTTCATTCTGAGAGTATTTCAACTCATGATTTTTCAGAGGTGTGCTTATAAAAGCAATATGAGCCTGACCTCCTTCCTCGTTCTCCTACATGAGGATGACTAACAGAGTATGTTAAGAGGAATAACAATAGATTATGAAATCCTTTTTGTAGTTTGGGTGACCTAAAATCGGGGCATTAGCTATGGCACTTTTAATGCTTTTAAAGGCTTGTTTGCCAGGTTCGTTCCATTTTAAGTTTACATTTCCTTTCATCATGTCTACTATGCATTTGGTAATTTCAGAAAAATCTAGGACAAATCTCCCGAGGAAGTTTACCTGACTGAAAAATGATTTTACTCCAGTTTTGTTCACAGGTAAGCTCAGCTGCTGGATCGCTCTGACCATTTCTGGGTTAATTCTTATGCCTTCTTGTGAAATGATGTGACCCGGTAATTTCCCTTTTGTCACACAAAAAACTGACTTCTTGGGATTCAATGAAATGTCGTCTTCCCTACACCTTTGCAACACTCTCCTTAGATCATTTATATGGTCTGCTCTTTTTCTAGAAAATACAGTAAGATCATCTAGATACATGCCAATTATTTTTTTCTTCATATCACTGAAGGAGAGATCCATAGCTCTCTGAAAGTAGCTCCAGTGTTAATTAACCCGAATGGCATTTTGTGATATGCGAAAGTGCCCCATGGGGTAGTGAAAGTCATTTTGTGCTGGTCTGCTTTCTCCACTTCTATCTGATTGTACCCTGAGAAGCCGTCTAACATAGACATCATCTTAGCTCCAGCCACGGTCTACAGTAGGTGATCCATGTTGGGAAGGGCGTAATTGTCTTTCAAGGAAGACTGATTAATATTTCTAAAATCTACGCAGATCCTTATTTCTTCATTCTTTTTCCTCACAGGCATTATATTAGCCACCCAGGTGGAATGATGGATAGGATATATGATTCTTGCTTTAAGCATTTTATCAACTTCCCTAAATGTGGCATCAGCAACTTTGGGGTTGTAATTCCTTTGTTTCTGCCTGAATGGAGCGGCCTCAGGTTTTAAAGGAATGTGGTGTTTGAATTTCCCATTCATAAAACTTTTTATATCTTCATAACTCCAGGCAAAAACATCTTGATATTCCAGGAAGAGTTTCCTGGCCTCTTCCCTTACTACTTCAGTGCAACATTTCCCAATGTTGATCATCTTGGGATCTTTTCACTTCCAATATTATTTCCCTCGTATTCACCATTGGTGGGGCCTTTCTCAATTGTCTTCTTTTTAACAAAAGTATCATGCCCATTGAATTTTTTTTCAAGTGTGACTAAATGGGGAGGGATGATATTATCTTGCAATTGGATGATATCTAACTTATCCTTCTTTTGCTTTTCATGACAGTTTCTTTTATGATCATTAGGATTATCCCCATGGAAATCACCACCGCTCTCCAAAAAGAGAAGGAGATTCTTGTCATCTTTGAACACTTGCCAATCTTCTGCATTATCAGGCACAGATGGTCCATACACAACCTCTACTTGGTACTTCTTTTCTTTGAGCTCTGGGTGAGGGAGGAGTAATGAGGCTAATACTGCTAAGGAGTCTGCCTTGGAATTCAACTCTCTTGGCACAAATTCAATAAAGAATGCATCTAACACTTCGATTTCATCCCACACTCTATTCCTATAGTTTTTTAATCTATGATTCTTCACAGAGTATTGATTCTTGACTTGGCATACAATTAACTCTGCATCACCTCGAGCTCTCAAAATTTTCACGCCCTTCTCCTTCACAAAAATAATTCCTAATAGTAGGGCTTCATATTCGGCTGTATTATTGATGTTTCCAAACTCCAATTTATAAGCCATGGGCTCACATACTCCATTTGGCGATATTAAGACTATGCCTGCACCAAACCCTGACGATGCACAACTACCATCAAATTCCAGAGTCCAAATTTGTGGTGGCATTTCTTCAGCAAAAGACTACTTTTCCTCTTTTTCAAGTTCATTTTCCCCATCACGATCATCTATAAATAGCATATAGTTTCCAAATTCTAATTCCTGATACAAAATTTGGGCTTTAGGGTCATCAGACTTTAGCACTGTGAACTTAGCCTTCTCTTCGGGAACTAGCTTTATCTTTTTGTTACCCACTGGGATTAAAGCTTGAGACCAATCCAACTTTATTTCCCCTCCTAGATCTCTACAAAATGTTTTTCTTAGCAACAAACCATAACTAGCAGGTATATCAGCAACAAGTATTGTTAACAACATTTTCTTCTCGGGGTGTGCTACTAGAGCCACTTGAGCATATTTGATTTGTCCAACCAAAGGTACTTGCTTGGAATCCATGGAGCAACACCTACCATGATCTTTAGTGAGGGTAAGACCTAAAGCTTTAGCTACAGTTGATGGCATTACATTGTCTGAGGCTCCTGAGTCTATTATGCAATTGCTTAATTTGCAACCATTAATATATAATGACACATAGAATGGATCAGGATTTTGGCCTAGGAAGGTGGCCAAAACAGATGACTCTCCCTGCTCAATTGGGTCTGCAAATATAGACTCATTTTCTATGGCATTCATGACATTTTGGTTTAAATTCTAATTCCCTTCTTTATAGTAATCTACTAGTTTTTGAAATTCTATAGGATTAGACTTAAGATAGTCTATGGGGGAAATCTGAATTCTGGAATCTTTACAGGATTGAATAATGTCAAAAGAGTTTTGTTCCTTACCCAGTTCTAGAATCCTCACTCCTTGGTTGGCCTCCTTAGAATTGGAGTAGATGCCTCATTATTTTTTGGTGGAGGTGTGGAAGCAGGGCCCTTATCTTTCTGACTCTGGGTCAATACTGTGTTGGAGGTCCCATCTATGGTAGCATAACATGTTGCTTCTCGTTCTGAATCTGATTTGTACTGTAAATATAAGTTTTTAGAGTTTCCATGTGAGTACCAATCTGGTTCAGCTCCAGATACTCCAACATTCCACTCATCAGTTTGATGCATCTACCAGGCACGAGCTACATCGGGGCAACTTTCTCCATCATGATCCACTGTTAGGTGAAATGCACACACGTTTCCCCTTTTAGGAGGAGCTTCTATAGCTAGCCTTTGTGGTGGAGGTGTTAATTGTAATGTCTTTCCCTCAACATTCCTCCTGTCGTTGTTTCTTCCAGGCTGTTCTTGAAAGTTTTGTTGGTAGGGATTATTAAATCTGGGAAGTTTCCTCTTAAAGGCAATGAATTCATTGGATAATTTTTGAATCATCTCATCTGATGATGTGGTGTTACTAGTACTGGATCTAGATTGTATTTCTCTCTTCCACTTTCCTGATGAGATCATGTGGTCTTCAAGTTCTACAACAGTTCTTTGTGTGGCATCCAAATCTGTCGGATTTACTCTTCTTAAATCATAGTTGATATCAGGTGGCATAGCACTTATAAAGAATGTTTTCAAATTCCCCGCAGTAGGCCTGTCAGCTGCTGGGATAAAATTTACAAGCTTGTTAAATTTAGCCACAAAATCCCTCATATTGATAGAAGGCTCTTTCTTGATAGAAGTCAATTGTGTCAGAAAGGCATGCACATCTTTAGCATTTTTAAATCTTCTTTCAAAAGCAGCTCTCATAGAAGCCCAATATGTGATAGAAGAATTGGGCAAGTGATGGAACCAATCATCAACACCCTCAATAAGGGTTTCAACGAATAATCTGACTGCCACATCTTCTTCTCGCACTGATAAGATATTAACTGAAGCAAAGAATGTAGCAATGTGTTCATCTATAGATACTTTCCCATCCCTGGAGAATTTGGGGAAATTCTTCCTTGAACCTGAGGGAAGGGGATTATATGCTGCTAATTGCAGTGGTCCAACTATAGTGGCCCAAGGGACTGCCATAACTACTTGAGGTAGATAAGGTGTTAGGTTAACAATAGGAGGAGCAACCACTCTGTGCAAAGTTAACACTTGGTAAGTGGTAGACAAAAGAGTAGATTGTTTGGGAGGCGAAGGGGGTTTGGTCTTTCTCTTGGAAGTTCTATTTCCTCGATGAGGTACTTCAAGTAGAGAAAAATTAATATCCGCAAGTCTCTCAAAGACTGGGTTTGTGCTACCTTCCTTTTTTGCTCTCCTAAGAAATCTTTTAGGCTCCAGGGCTTTGACTAATTCTGCGGTCTAGCTTCACGCTCTACTTGGCGTTGTGCCCTTCTTAGATTTCTCCTTTGGATGGTGCCCTCAAGCGCTTCTGCTCTAGCTTCTTCTTGTTCAAGCACTTGGCTGGCGTTCCTATAGTGTTCAACATTTCTTTTGTATCTCCGGACAATAGTGTTCAGTGAGGAAATGAGATCCTCTTGATCGTCTTGGAAACCAAGATTCGGTTCGAGCACGTGGATTATGTTTAATGGGGAAGCACCATCCTTCCTCATGATATTGCTTCTGGTATAACAAACATTTGTTCCCTAGTAGAGTTGCCAAAAATCTGTTGGTAAACAGATTGTTCTTTTTCACTTTAACTCCAAAATACCCAAATATTAAAGAATCAATCAAATATAACAGTTGGGAAATGTAAATGAATAACTAATTTCCCTCTGAATTTGAAGGTACAACTCCCTTAAATGAATGATTTTCAATGAATATGAATATTTCCTAATCTAACAGGGGTATGTTCTTAACCTGAGAATAGAAGAGGTAAACCAAGCTAGGCCTAGACAGGAACTAGCTCAGGCAGATCAAATCCAACTAAATCTAGCCAATATGGAGATCTCAGTAATCATACGAGCTCTAAAAACTGGTCATGCAATGACAAATAATTTGAAGATGCAAATAAAAAACTAAGGATTAATGACAAAGTAACAATGAGTCGATCTATTTCATAGGAACACCTCCCAAACATAGACTAACACTAGATTCCCCTTTGATTAACTGTATTAAATCATAATACAGAACTTCGGTTTGATCATAAAATGTAAATCTAATTTCAAGGAAACATTCAAAACAATAGAAAGATAAATGCAATGCAATGGAATAGTTAAAGCAATGGTGTTCAGACATACGCAAATTTGACTCAGCAAAATGTCATTCTTCACACAAAAAATTAGCCGACCTTTGTATTGATTTGGAAAATAGTACATATAGAGTTCCAGAGTTGGACCGTTACAAAAAGGGTAACCAATATGGTTCCACTTCTCTAATAAGAAATGATAAACAAAGGTTTATCCAATACAATAAATATCAAAACTTAGTACAAGAGGGAATCTATCTATGCTTCCATTTTCTTCCCCTTGTTTAATTTAGCCCTATAAGCAGTGACAATTGTAATGATTAGGATGAGCTCTTTGTGCCTATTGATATGGACATTAGTATATCTGATGAGCCATCTGGAATGTTCTTTGGCTAGGATCTTGATCGCATCCATCTGATCTTTCAGCTCTTCCATGGCTTTAAAAATGTATCCGCTCAACTGTTGGAGTTCTGGCACCCTATCCAAATGGGAGGAAGACTGTTCTGCCAGCTTATGCACATAATCAAAAAATGATTTCTATACACTGGCCACTCCGATCATTTCTTTGCCCTAACCACTTGTTTTTGATTCCGTGTGAAGACCTTGAAGGAGTTTAAAATCTTTGTTCTTCTCCTCCTTGATTTTGACATCTGTTTGTTGCAACCCTGCTTTAGCTTGGATGATCATCTCGATCTTAAATTTTAGGATTTGAAGCCATTCGATCAAAGGCTCATCTCCTTTCTGCAAGATCTTGACCTTTAATGCCTCCTTGGTCTTCATTTTAACTACCACGTGGATCATTACTATACATTCTTGACATCTCACTCTCTCCGATGCGAGAGTCTGCAAATTCTTATCAATATTATTCCTCTTTGTTTCTAGCCTTAGAAGAGCATTACCCAGTTGCTCGACAACCATGAGTCCCTCAAATTCAAGCCTCTCGATCCATCTCTTGCCGATCTTCTTGAAATATCTGTCTTCTTGCAGCTTGGCTATGATGGCCTGATTCTCTGCAGCACTGGGATCAAAGGTGGTCTAAGCACTACAGACACTCGCAATCAGAGTGATTAACTGCTTGATGAAATTTGTCAACTCATTAACTTCTGCCTTGAGTTATACTTTAGCAATTTTGAGCTCTTCGAGCTCTTCTTCAATTACCACATTGGTGGACTTCCACCAATCCACCTTAGTGTTGTGACGAGCCAGTCCCTTGTCAAATGATTGTAGCTCAAAATCAGAAGCAGTCAAATCTTCAAACCTACCTTCCTTAGTTGGATTTGCTACCTCCATAGTGAAATGTCTAGTTTCAGGATCTCAGTCTAGTGTAGACATCATCTTCACCTTCTTTACTTTTCTCACAGTCGTATTGGGTTGCAAGGCCTATGAGAGCATATCTTTGCTCGAAGTCCCTTCTTCTAATGTCTTCCTTTTGCGCTCCAGAGTGCTCTTTATCCAAGATTTAGCACTAGTAACTTTGGAAGCAGAGACAAGTTCTTCTATGAAAAACTTCCTAATCACCGGAGGAGTAGCTTTGGGTCTGGAAGTAAATGGGTTCATCAAAGTGGGAGAGGAGGAGACTAATTTAATGACTTGACTAGCTTTTTGTTGCTTCCCAACCTCTTCATCTGATTCTGTGGCCATTGTGCTGGAATTGTCCTCGCCCACTTCCACTATGATAGGAGATCCTCGCCTTGGAGTATCTTGGTTTGAGGTATCACCTTGCATGCCCACGATACTAACTTGAGTTGGGTGCTCTATTTTTGTATTCTTAACAGACTCAGTCGTAGACTTGACTGGTTATGCATAGATTACTTCTTCCGCGGAGCCAATGATAGGGGCTGAGCCACCTCCGCATGTCTTGTCCAACAAAATCATCTTTTCAAGAGGCTCATCACCTCCACCCGCTGGTTGAGTCGACTCCTTGGTTACAGTTGGGATAGTTTCCGAAGATGATGCGGGGCACTCCCAGTCTCTTTTGCTGGGGTCTGTCGAGATGGAGGCTTCCTTTCTAATTGTTTCCTCCTGCCCGCTGTCCATTCAACCCATTATTCCGTCCTTCTGTAAAACTCACCCATCAAGGTTTCCAAGTCATCAATAGCTTGGCCTAACATGGGTTCTGAGCTTATGGGGAGGGGCTTGGTCTTCTCTAGGTATGTATCATCATACATATGTTGGTCGTCATCTTCTAGCCCTTCAGCTGCAATGTTAACTTTGAACTTTTTGATCTGTTCAATAGTTAACCTCGCGTAGAACCTTTCTCTGCTCTCTAAGTCATCTTTGCAGTTGGCCCAATAATCTTCAATATCATCAATGTGATGATTGAGTGACCCATTTGAAGATAATCTCAAGCATAGTCCATAGGATCATACTACGGCCTCAGGACATCATATGTTTCTAAATGAAACTTCTTTGAGAATGTTTTCAGAACATTCTTTGCATCAGACCAGGACGCACAAATGTAGGCTCCAATGGTCATCAGGAAGTCGTAGCCTTTCTTCCGGGCGCCCGCACATATCAGGTTCACCTGGACCGCTTGCCTCATCACCTCAACCAACACGATCATGTCATCTGGATATTTGGGAAGCTTCAGAGGGAAATTGTCGAATCTTGCAAGATGAATGTATGAGAAATTGGCAAACTGAATAAAATAATCTCCAAATTGGCTAATGAATGTCATGGCTTTTGGATAAAATCTCGTTTATGGACAACCTTGTAACTCCCTACACAATCTCATTGTAAATACATCATTAACCTTGAGATATTTAGTGTAACTGTTATGCAATTGTAAACAGGGGAAGAACTCATAGCTCTTCACATCTTTTGGAAATTCTTCTAATCTAGGAAGTCCCTGCCAAAGTTGAATATTAGCCAAAATGTATAATAGAACCGATAACATATAGAAATCATTTTGATGTTTAGCTCTATTTAGGGCATTGGAGAGATTTTTGCTTACCATGAGGGCCCAATCAATAAAATGGTGTTGAGAGAAAATCACCTGGACGAGGAAGAAATGATGCTCAACAAAATTTAGTGCATCATTCTCACCTCTGATCCTGTGAAGCAATACCAGGATATCCACAATCTCCAGCTTCAGGTTCGTGCCATATAGAGTTTTGGGCAATTTTCCCTTGGCGCTCTTCGACTCCTGGAACCATGTCTTCATAATCTCCTTCTTCCATATGACCTTCTTCGCTCCATATTCAGTAATTGCCTAACTGTATATCATCTCCAAATACTCGGTTTGTTCTGGAATACGAAGGGAGTTCTGAACAGAGTCTTTGTCAATAGAGAGTAGTAGGGTGTCATTAGGCAAAAGGATTTGTCTGGTGTCCAGATTATAGTGAGCTATACATTCTCTAACAAGCTTAGGAGCTTGAATTGCCACAGGGAAGCCGATGACTTTGACTAGTCCACTCTCCTTTAGTTTTTTAGTAATGGGGTGTAGTGGGTCCACCTTCAATATGTCTTGGAAGCTCTACAGGTCGAAGAAATTTAGAGAAGTGTCCGTAATGTTGTGTCAATCAAAAGTGATGTCGTTCATCCCATCGAACCCCATAAATCTAGTAGCCATGTTTCGGTTGATTTGAAATAGGAGCTAGGGATGTATCTCGAGAATGTAAGATCAGAGAACAACTTGTTGCCAAGAATTTCAAATTTGGATAGTTCGTCAAACAGATGGTAGTTCTTGTTTGTATCACTTCATTGAATTTATAATTTTTTGAATTCTTACCGTTAACGACTGACTTCCCGCGCCACACGAATGAAGAAATGTAAGCATTTATGGAAAAGCCTGTTAAGAGGTAAAACAACTTTATTTGAATTATTTACTTTACCTTTACGGGCCATTAAGAAACATCTTTCATTTTGATAACTGTAACGGTAACTTTTTGGAAGTAGCGGATAATTACTTTTCCGCTTCTCCTTTGGGCCGAGAAATGCTTTTGGGGTGCTCCTTTCTCAGAAATCTGCCAAGGGAGGATTTTAGCCTATTGAGATGCTAAAATGATATGTATTGATTTCATCAGCTTTCTTTATACCTTGGATCACCTATGAGACATATTCTTCTCCAAAGCCCTTTTATTTTAATGGTTTGGCAGAAAATGTACTTCGCAGATCGAAACCCGCCTGATTGAAGTAGCGGAGAAGTCATTTTCCACTTTTCTGTCGTTGGGACTTCCTTCTTATATTCTTCATCATTTGATCATTCCTCTGGCTTGAATGGGTTTGTGTTGAATCTAGATGCCTTTCTAAGCTTCAATTATCTATTTCCAACTTCAATCTAACCGCTGAGACTTTTGGAAATACCCACCCCGGAAAACACACTCTACAGGTGATTTTCCGCCAAGGAGAAGCCTGAAACCAATTTTCCACCGATGCTGAAAAATGGAGTGTCAATGCCAAAGACTTCAAATGTAAATATAACCAATGTTAGAATCCTCTGAAACATGACCTTTACCAGATTTGGGAAGCTAACCTACCCAATGAAACACAATCTCAGATACATATTCCCTCCAGCTTGCAAAGGAGAAGTCAATTTGGGGAATTTCGATAAAGGCCTCCTAGCCTAAGGGGAAAGCTAGACTTAGACTCAAGACTTACATGATGATTTCAAAACTACTACCAAGTACTAGACATCATTTTTTGCCTAAAGGTATACAGAACAAAAATGGGGCAACACAAACAAAGGTTGTAAACAAAAGTTTGGGCAACTTGTTGAGATATTTAGCTGGAGATAAATTGAGTAATTGGGATTTGATATTAGCACAAGAAGAGTTTGCATATAATAATTCAGTGAATAGGAGTACTGGAAAGACACCTTTTTAGATTGTTACTATCATGCAACCGAGTGGTATATCAGATTTGAGAGATATTGCTGGTGAAGAGAAGAAAAACATTGAAGGAGAAATATTTGTTGAGTTTATGAAAACATTGCATGAGGAAGTGAAACATAAGTTGGAGCAAAGTAATCAGAAATACAAGGATACTGTACATAGATCATGAAGACATAAGACTTTTGAGATTTATGATGAAGTAATGATTCATTTGAAGAAAGGCAGATTTCCTATTGGAACACATGGTAAATTGAAGATGAAGAAATTTGGTCCTTGCAAGATATTAAGGAAGTTTGACAGTGGAAATGCTTATGAAATAGAATTACCTGATGACACATGGATATATCACCTATATTCAACATTTCAGATTTGTATGAGTATCATGAACCTGATGAAGAAGTGATAGTGCCGAGTGATTATTCTAAGAAATAGATAAAAGAAGTTGAACAAATTTTGGAAGAAAGAATTGACAGAAGCATCAGAGAAAATAATTACATGAAATACTTGGTAAAGTGGAAGAACATATCGATTGAAGAATCTACATGTATTTCTCAATCTGAGTTGGATTTAGCTTAGGTTGTACTGCACTTATGATTCAAAGAATTATTTCTTTTAACCCCAGGTGTCTGATGCAGGAGCATCTTGGGTTTTTGGCAATCCTGTATCAACCAAAAATATGTTTGTTTGGGTTCGGTAGCTTGTTGGAGACTACTCGGTAAAGTGCTCGGTAACTGCTCTTGTTTGGTCGGTTGAAGGTTTGTTGGTTCATTCCATCGATCGAGCTCAGTTACTTGTTTTGGCTAGCTTTACCAACGAGTCTCAGTGGTTGTTCTTGACTGCGCAGTGGTTTCACCGATTGGTCTGTGTTGCTTGGTAGTCTTTCTCACCGAGTTGGTTTTTGGATGTTGGATCTTGTGGCCGACAAGTGCATTTAATTTTCATAGCGTAATTAGGGGTCTTTCATTGGGATTCATGTGGACCTAAATCTGGGTCGTTGCTATTTCCTATGTTGGATCTTTAGGATCCTTTGGGGCCGACCTTTTCGGTAGCCTTTTGTATAAAAGTAGTATTTTGTTCTTAGATTAGAAGGCAGTTTTCAGGGTAGCAATTAGATAGTAGATTTGGATCGAGGGTTTGTGACCTCGCATGTATGAGGACTGTTCTATAAAAGGCTTTGAATGTATTTGGCCATCACCGGGAAGGCCTTACAACCCGACATGTATGAAGTTTGATGAAATAATATAAAGTCTATGTTCCTTCTCTCCTTCTCTGTGTTTTTAGCTTCCGTGTTGTGTTCTGCAAGCTGGTTTGGTAGCTGGGAGTGCCTTTGGCCCTCCTTGCATCATAATGATAAAGGCTACTTACAGGTGACAATTAAAGGTAAGGCTAGATTACTAGTGGTGCAATTAAGAACCCAATCTCATCATTTAAGGTGTGAGACAAGCAGACAAACACTTCCCAAAGAGGTTGGGAAGAAATAATATGTATTTTTTGCAACAAATGAGTTATTGAAACTGAATGACACTTTATTTTTGAATGTGTTTTGCAAGCTGGTTTGGTAGCTGGGAGTGCCTTTGGCCCTCCTTGCGTCATAATGATAAAGGCTACTTACGAGTGACAATTAAAGGTAAGGCTAGATAACTAGTAGTGCAATTAAGAACCCAATCTCATCATTTAAGGTGCGAGACAGACATACAAACACTTCCCGAAGAGGTTGGGAAGAAATAATATGTATTTTTTGCAACAAAGGAGTTATTGAAACTGAATGACACTTTATTTTTGAATGTGTTGCTTACCAATAACCAAGATATCTTGTGGGTAATATGCGAACAACTTGAAGGAGGGTTGTCTAAATCAACTTTTTGAAGAAGAAAGGTTGCACAAAACTCCTAGTTTTCTAATAAAGATTCATAGCCAGAGAGTTGACATGGAGAAGAACATGAAGATGGTCTAGGAGTTGATGTTGAGACCCTTGGACTGGTAACCTCGTGAACATCATTAAAATTTCTTCATTCAATCAACCATTAAGAATTGTAATAGTACTTTTTAGTATACTTCTTTTTTGATTGAAGCTCCTTTCAAAATACTGTGAGATTATTTTTCCCAAAGAAGATTTGTTCTTCCTACCTTATGACCATGAAATTATTATATTTCTTTCTTAAATCTGAATATAAACTTTAATGTTTATTTATTTTCTTAATTGATACATTCAACATTCTCTTCCAATTTTACACTCCTCAAACAAACCAATTGAGACCTTATATAAATACCATAGTTTATAATTTCTTTTGATTTTGAACGTGTTAGCATGATAAGGTAGTTAATTTCATTCCGAGTTGGTAACAAATTTTAAGACCTCAAACTCCCCATTTGCGAAAAAGCACTTTAGCAAAAAGCAATCCCGAAGAACATTACAGGTGAAGCAAATCTCATTTCTATTGCATTCAACCGTACTTTTTCCTGTATTCATTATCGAAAAGTATTACAATGTTGGATCGCAAATTTATTAGGGTTTATTTGCTAACTATGCAAATTCCGTTTTAGATTGTTTGAATGTTTATGATATGATTCGGATATTGGTTAAGTTCTTTTAGGATTTTCCTCTGATGACAGATCTTTTCTAGCTTACCTTACGTTGTTCTTTATCGCAACGGAGATTGTCTGATTTTGCATTTTTTCAGATGGGCATTGATTAAGAAAAATTCTGTGATCCCAGTTGTGGACAATTTGTCCTGAACACTGATTTGCTATGGTTTATTTGATAAATAGTTGAATTGATTATGTAACCCTTACAGCAGTCGACGGACTCATTTGAATGCATGCTGCCATCGATATTCCCCTTGCATACTCATACATTGATCAATCATTATCATTAGACTACAATTGATTTGTATGTATTCTTTTGCATTACGAACACTGCAATTTCATTGAAATATTTGAGAGCTGTGGTATTTGTAATATTTCTGTTGGATTTATTTTTCCAACTAATTGGATATCACGTGTTTGAAGAATGGTGAAAATGGAGCCTTACCATAGTGAAGAGCCAGGTGCAAATCTCGCCCATGAAACTGCCGGCTATGATAAAGCAGGCCAAGAAGTACATATAGTGACACGACGGGGAGCAGTGCCTTGTTTGTGTCCCAAGACTGAGGGTTACACTATAAATCACTATTAAAGAAAAGGTTATTGTTCTTATTGACAATAGGTACTGTATTCGGGACAATTTTGTTCAAGACCACTTTCGCTGTATCTGTATTCAATCAGAGAAACAACGGACTTCTGCCTGTATGGATAGTGTGTAACTAATCCTGCACAGGCTCAACAGAAATGATGAATTGGCATTTTTATTAAAACCTAATAGTGAAGTTAGTATTATTGCTATCACCAAATAAATTATATCAATTGTTCAAGAACTCCATTTCATGTTTGTCGTCAGCATTCCATTTGCAGATTTGACTAATTAATCAATTGGTCTAATAAGTATTTTATTTATCGTACCCTACATTATGATTGTGTTACCACTATTCCGGTTCCCTGCTGATAGAGCTTTAGATGACAGTCTAGTTCAAAGCCATTACTTAATTGGGAGCCTAGTCTATTGTTTAGAAGAGATTAAAAGGACCTCAGTCTTCCAGGGGATCATTATCTGTTTTGTTGGCTATTGGGGGGGTTCCCTAGGCTGTTCGGCCTCATGGATGTTGTAGAGTTATAAACATTCATTCATTTTTTGATGTTCTTCTTATCGGATTACAGAGGAAAACACCCTATTGAGTTGACAGAGAAGGTTGATTTGTCAACATTCTCTCCATTTACAACAAAAAGGACATGTTGTCAGCATGAAGTTAGTCTTTTCATACAAGGCTGTGCATCTAAGGCTTATCCACATATATATTCATAATAGAAATATCACACATCATTACCACGATTAGACTTTTATTCAAATAGCCACAAGAATTTGTCAGATTATACAAGTCTCTCTATATCTATTACCATTAAGATATCCTTTATCTCATCAAAAGTTAGTAATTTCACCTCAGATATGAATCCTTCCTTATTTAATGTTCTGCAAATCACTCTGTAAGGCTAGACCATGCTTGAGAGAACAGTGCATGTGTACATGAGGCAAACCATTAGATGGACTTAGAATTCTTTTGTCTATAAGTAGGTGGATTTGCAAATTCAGGTTTTCTTGTGAGCTTCGTCACAAGGTTAAAACCCATTGGCACACAATTCAAACAATATATAAAGTAAATGGAAAGAAAATGCCTCTGGCTTCCATAGAGAGTCCTGAGCTTGGTCACAAGGATAACACCCATGGGTACACAATTGGAACAATATAGAGTTGTAGAGTCAAAAATCGCATTACCCCTTTGCAATTTCACCTCCACTTTTGTAGCCACTTCAGTGTCCATTCCCCTAGCATTTGAGTAGGCTCATTTAAGCTCTTGCATCAGCCTTGTCCCTCGTAGGATGTTCAGAGTCCTTTTCAGCAACTACCTTTTTGCATTAGTTTTGTGTTAGCCACGCATTTCTCTTGTCTCTTGTTGTTTTTGAGTGTGATTTGTCTGGACACTAGCGTGCCGCGCTAGCATCTTGTGATATCTTAACGTTCAAATGTCGGTTCTGAGCGTTTCAATACTTAACATCTGCCCTGTTTGGTGGTGGACACGGCTCATAATCTTCCAAAACAGCTCAAGGGCTCTTTCTTTCCCTCCTATTCTAACTTCTAAATCCATCCTTTCACTCCACACAATCTCTTTGGCTTCTCTCTTGAATCCCCTCACAATCTTTCTTGCAATCTCTTGCATTCTCATCTCTCTCTCTCTCTCTCTCTCTCTCTCTACAGCTTGCTACAACAATTTCTCACAACAATCTCTTGGCTTTCTCAAGCCTATTGGGTAATATCTTTCTATCTCTCTTATGCTTTTGGCTTTCTCAAGCCTATTGGGTAATATCTTTCTATCTCTCTTATGCTTTTGAGCATCTTAGGATTTATCACATCCCCTATCAATTAAATCTTTTTGATCTATCTATATATCTGGCTATTGTGGAGGTGGAAACACCAAAACAGGAACTTGACTGAGGCAAGTCTCCAAACATCTCTAAACATTTTTCCTCTCTTGTGTGTGTGCAAGCTTATTGGAAGAACTCGAATGCATGAAGATTGTCTCATAACAATTTATTTCATATCTTTTTATCTTTGTTATCTAGTATTTGCTGCTTTATTTCTGATTATGGGTTTCACAAGTCATTTGGAGTACAGAGTTGACTTTTTGTGTTCTTCTTGACTCTTTTTTGTTTCAGCCTGTACGAGACTACAACGTGCAGTGTCGCGCTGGTGTCCTTGGCCGAGACACTTAGATTTGGACCAAAAACTCTTTGTTCTCTGCACTTCCCATTTTCGTAATCAAAATTTTCTTTTTCTTTTATTCATAATAATATATCTTCACCAATTTAGCTAGTTGAAGATATTTGAATGTATGTGTGAAATCAGCTCTCAAAGGAACATAGTTTCCTTTTAGTTGGGTCAGATCTACACCATTACAAGAGTAAATAGAAATAAAGTCATTTTGTCTTCCATAAAAAGTCTAATATGCCAAATCGGTACTTGGCTTGGCCCCGGCCCATAAAATAATCTTTAACTTTGTTCCAGTAGCTGCTAGAGGATTATGCTTGGATATAGTTTTCTAGTGATTATTTTTTGATCAACTTTCCATCTTTATGTAGTGCAGTTCACTGTTTTTTTTTATTTGGATGAGTCAAAAATATATGGAGCATACCAATTGAGTTTATTTATATCTCTTTACACACTTGTCTTATTCAACCAGACATGACTTCAATTGAGTGCATATCAATATATATTGGACCCTACCAAAATTTATAATTCTCTAGTGGATAACAATACAACGGTAAAGATTGTTTTTCGGGGTCATGGCCAAGCCAAGTACCAACTTTGCATATTAGACGGACGCCCTATGAAAGCCAAGGGGGACCTTCTTTCCATTTACTTTATATTTTCAAATTGTGTCCCCATGGGATGGTTGACACCTTTTAGGTTTTGCTTGTCACTACATGTCCACCTTTGGCTTAGGGGTAAATTGTGACCCTATCTCTCCATAATTCTACATGCACATTAGTTTCTTTATGTTTTTTTTATGAAAGTTTCAACAAGCTAATGCCAAATTTGGATGATGGAGTCACTTTCTAACCAGGTATTAGCTTGTTTCTCACTCTATTTGAATTGACCAATGCCTACGATATTATTATGTTTCCCTCACATGCTGCCCATCCATTATTTTTACTTTAGAACATGGATGAATCTGATATAATAATAAAATTGCAACCAATTTTTATATAGAAGGCTCAAATGTAAAAGGCATGGCATTGATACTATGCCTGTAGGGAATGTGTATGGTTTTTTTTTTGTTACAAGGGACATAACCATCAGCTGGAGAGATTCTCGTGACTGATATAATTATTGTACCAACCTGTGACATTCAATTGTTGACTTTAACAAGTACATGTTAGTTGGCAATGTATTGATTAAGAACTTTCCTAGACGAAGTCCTTTCTGGTTATGTATACGCTGCATATAATTAAATGCAATATATGTCACACTTGAAGTGTTAAGTATTCTAGCATTGTACAACACCTGAAGTGTTAAATATGCTATTTATGTCACACCTGAAGTTTTAAGTATGCTAGCATTGTACAACAAAAAGGAACAAGGCTGAAAATACCATTTTGGAATAGCTGCTACTTGAAATGTGTTTGAGACTGAGAGTATTGGATTCCTAAGTCATCTTAATGTTTGAGAAAGTTTCCTAGGGTTGCCATTGAAATGATAATCGATTGATATTTATTTTTAATGAGTTAATTACAAAGGAAATGAAGGCTCCTTAAATAAGGAAATACAAAGATGATGTTTTCAAAAGAAAAAAATTGTTTACTGAGAAGTGAAATAGAAATATACTAAACTATCTAACTGATTGGATTCATTAAGTAACCAGATACACTTGGAGATACATTAAGTGACTAGATACATCTAAGTGACTTAAATGACCATTATGAGGTAAATAATAATATTATTCGAATATCCTCCCTTAATGGTCAATTTATTAACTAACCACCCTACAAAAGATTGAATTTGTAGGTCATTTGACCATGAATGCATAGAAGGCTGCCCCCTTCTCTTCAAAACACTCTACGACATGAGCATGTTGCTGAGACCCTCCTTGGTGATGCAGAACTTCTGGATATGATCAAGTTTACCATAATCCTTCCAACATGATGTCTGGTAACAAAGCTATCCCTCCCTTTATCCAGAGACACCGGGATCAACTTCAAAAATCTTCACAACTTTGAAAAACAACGATTTTGCCAAAAATTGTCAAAAGTAGCTATACCCACATTTTAAAAAAAAAATTGTTAATTTTTTTTTCAAAAGAACATTGTTTGCACTAGAAACCTGAGGTGCAACCCAGAACACTCTGCAAGAGCCATGATTTTATAAATAATCGTCAAAACATTTTGCCGAAGATGTTACAATTTTGTCAAAAACCTTCATTTTGAGGAAAAAAATAGAAAAAAACCCTGACTTTTTTGTAAAATTGTCAAAAAAACTAGCAAACCTATGACAAAGAAACCCCATTTTTGGGAAAAACTGAGCGAAACCCCTTTACAAAATCACAATTTTTGTGGAAAAAATTGAGCAAAGTCCAGATCAAAAATAGGTGTATATGATTTTTTTAAAAATTTTCTATGGTGTTTTGGGGACGAGGACAGGAGGACTGTAGGGGACGTGTTTCCGTGACATTTCCTAGAGGGCTAAAAATAGTGGACGATAGTGTGTGTATATATAGAGAGAGAGAGAGGGAAAGAAGAGAGATATGTCAATAATTGATAACAACAAGACTATGTAAATAAATCACGAGTTATAGTAGTAGTATAACAACATAAATGATAATAGCAGGAATATTTATCATGAGCAAAAGTATAACAGCACTGTAACAACAGTCTCAAACATCAAAACCATGGTCTATCAATATGAATATCCAAATCAAAATGACTCAAACATGTATCCAAAAGTCTCAAACATCAAAATATAACTGGCTATAGGCACAACCTATGAAACCAAGCCTCATTTAGGCTATCAATATCCAAAGGCTCAGAACCATTTGAGTCACTATCTCCCTTTGGTAGAAGTGGATCATCATTCATCTTTTTTGGGTTAGGAAGACAAATGCGTGCCCCTCGTGGGCCCCCATATTGTTGTTTTGGCAAAAAATTTTAGTTTTTTTTTTTGTTTTTTTAAGCTCGGAATGGTTCCCAGGTGCAGGAGACAGCTAGTCGTCTTGGGAATGTCTGAGGGACGTTTTGGGGACGACTAGCCGTCCCCAAATGTCCGAGGATATTTCCGGGCGTTTCCTAGGTTTTCTAGTAATTGGGGACGGTGGGGGACGTTTCCTTTACGTCCCACCATCCTGGAAATGGGGAGGGGACATGGACATGGACGGGAATGGGGGGTCTAGGGACAAGGGATGCATCCCCATGTATGCTTCTTTCTTTTGGAGAAAAATCTAAAAAAAAAGCCATCATGATTTTTTGTGGAAAAAATTAAGAAACTCATCATGATTTTTTGTTGAAAAAAATCAGAAAACCCATCAATGTGATGCTGAAATCACACACCTTCGTTTTTGTGGAAAAAATAATAATAACCCAAAAAACAGCAACAAAAAAACTTGATTTTTAGGACAAAATCATGCAAAACCCTCCCTGTTTTTTATGGGAAATATTCTACAAAACCCTGCCATGATTTTTTGTAGAAATAAAACATAGAAACCCCATTATCCATGAGCAAACATAGAAACCCTTGAACGCGACAAACAAAACCTCCAAAAAATGCAGTTCTGCAACAAAATACCCTCGCGCTTGATAGAAAAACCTTCAAAATCTGCGAAGAAAATTTTCAAAATCTTCGGAGATTTGCAATTTTAAAAACCCTCATTTTTGAATCCTTAGATTTTTATTAAAAAATTGGGAAAAAAACTTCTAAAATTTTCTAAAAAATTTCTACGACTGCATTTTTCATAAAAATTGTTAAATTTCTAGAATTTAATTCTAGGTATGAAACTATAAAAAACTAACCTATAGGCTCTGGTACCATGAAATGACAATTGATTGATATTCAATGAGTTAATTACAAAGGAGACAAAGGCTCCTTAAATAAGGAAATATAGAGATGATGTTTATAAAAGAAACAATCATTAACTGAAAACTGGAGTAGAAATATACTAAACTATCTAACTGACTAGATATATTAAGTGACCAGATACATCTAAGTGACTTAAATGACCATTATGAGGTAAATAATAATATTATTCTAATAGCCATTTGTGCTGTTAGTTTTCTTTGTAATGATCCGTTCCTTAATTATATGCTTGTTGACTTAACCTGTCTCATACTACTTGTTATTGGACCTTGTCCAGCATTGAAACCTCCTCTCTATCTTGTCTTGTGCGTGTATTGTGTAAGTGTTGATAACAATCATGAGTCAGAAATGTCTATGAGGTACTTTTGCCAAAAACCCTGCCAAATTGGAGGAAAGTATTGGGGTGTACGTCCCTAAGAATTATGTGCTAATACTAATTACTGTTTTGTGGTGCCACTGCTTATGTCGGCTTTGTGCATCCTGTTTTCTTTTGGTTGCTGCCTTTGGCATACCTTCTGGAACATCGCTTCTTGTGGTTTAATTTTTTTTAAGACTTAAAACTTTACTCTTCCTACTCTCTTGCAACTGAAGCAATAAGAGACAATGTTATCGCTGGCTAAAATCTAGTGTAGACAGCAATAAATCTTTTGGAACTGGAGGATGAAACTAACCCCATTAGCAACCAACAACAGTTATATCAGAACCTGACAGATTCCTTCGAGAGTTGCCATTCCTCAGATAGACTATGGAGAATGTACCCTCTCTTCAATATAACTTGAATCCATGAAAATGCATATAAGATTTTGGAAGAATTTTATATGCTCTATAATGACCTTTGTAACTCTTACTAAATCTCTTCAATCTCTTTTTTAGATATATCCCAAACACTTATTTTTGCTCATTTTTGTGACCCTCAGATTGTTGCATTCACAAGACAATATAAAAATAACTTATTTTTGGAAGCAACATTTTCATGGCGACAGAAATATCTAGCGTAATGTGCAAGTCCAAGCTACAGTTCACAGGGGAATACTGACTAAACTTGTCATGATTTTAGAGCCACCTTTCTATAGAGTTCTAAGAATTGAAGAATGTTCTACAAATTCTGTAGTAAATTTTAATTCAGAATGAATGCTAAAATAGCTACTAAATGCTAAGTATCTCTTTTCACGACAATGGTATGTTTTCCATGGGGTCCACATAACCTCTCCAGTTGAGAATATGAAATTCGCATCTCACTGTACATTTTCAAGGTGCAAAAACAACTGTTGGGTAATGACAATGCAGTGCTTTTGAGTAATGTTAATAGATTGTCTAGGTTCTGACCTTCCTATAACCATGATGTCTCATTTGTGGCTGACTATGGTGATTGGAATTTCCTTTTTTTATTTTGGGGCCTATGCTTCAACACCTATTCTAATTCATTGACTAAATGTGTATCACCATCACTCTTCTTCATATGGCTTCTCTAGACAGTTGCATCTTATGACAAACAGTGACAAACATCGTGAAAAATGGGAAGGCAATGTCATCTTTGGCTGTAAAGACCACAACTGTGTTGTGTCATAATTTCGAAGTCTTAAAATACCTAATTATTAGTTCACTTTTTATGTTTGTCTTGTTTTACAAAAGAAATGTAGTAATTTTAAATTTATTGTAATAAGGTAAATGCTTTCTTGCATCAAATTTTGCAGTATCAGGTTGTGGCAGTGAGAACGTACTGGCTGGTATGCAGCCTTAGGCTGCTTTATCTTTTATTTGATACAATATTATATGATTCAACATTGGAATTTGCTTTTCTTTTACAGTATGTCGTCAAAGTATCTTGCAAATAAATATATCACTCTTGATGGGCTTGGAGATTCACCATTTTTGTTTTTCATAAGTAATAAGCAGTACTTGTTGAAAGTCAACATTTTGATCATTTAACCAATTAAACTGCTCTCTTTTCCAGCCAGGGCAATGGGAGAGTCTGAGAATTCTCATACACATGAAAAAGTGTCTGCTATGGAAGCAGTACTGTTGGGTGCTTTGGGTCCTGGTGTTAATGTGCGCTGTTTTAATTTTTTTTGCGCTTTCTTTGTTAAGATGATTTGCTATCATATGATATGCAGTATTATCCTATTAAATATTTTCTGCATTATCATTTATGTATAGCTCACATGTAATGATATTGCAGAGACCTACCTGGATAGTACTCAAGTGTGTATTGCTGGCACTAGGTGTGTGCCTTGCAACCATGTTCTATGCAGCCTTGTATTCTAGTCATTCGGTAATGGCATTCCATGTATTTGTCCTTGTTCTGCTATCTGGTGGGCTGTTTATCCTCTTAAACTGGTAATCTTCCTTCCTTGTTCCCTGAAAGAAAGGGAAGAAAAGCAAGTGCTAGATGAATTTATTTGTTGGAACATAATTTATCCTTCCCACAAGGAATACTCTTGTCTGTTTTGATGGAAGTGCATGCATGCAGTAGTATATTTTTCCTAAATTAGTATTGTGAGAATGCTCATTCATGCACTTGTAAATCCTTGTAAACTTGGAAGATGAAGATAAGCTATTCTAGGCGAATGCATTCCTAATAGGAGTATGTTAGCTTTATGAATATTTTAGTGACAGGAACTGGAATTACTTTAACTATTAGATTAAGTATTAGTCATATGTTGTGTCCCTGAGGCTGACTTGCAGCTCCTGAAGTTTTTCTAAATACTATATGATAGCATGTACAGGTACTCTGGTTTTATTACCTCTTAAGCATGTTTGATAGTCTACAGATTTGTTACAGTGGCACCAACCATGAAACCCTTTTGTCTTTCTTCAAGTTGAGCTGTCCAAAGGAGCTATTCAATGAACTTGTGTTTGCTATCAAAACGAGTTAAGGTTCAAAGAACCTTTTCCTCACTGACCAACAATTGATCCTTTAAATCTGCAACACAATGGGTCCTTGATTATAATTAACATCACAGAAAACAATTTCTGACTTGCCTGCCTTAGAATAATATTCAAAATTAGCTACCTCACTATCATTACCTTTGCCAAATTCCTGTATTGAAGTTAGGACAACCCTATGCTCAATCAATGTGTCAAAAACACATTCATACCTTCATCAGTTACTGATTTGACAAACTCCGCAGATCCTTTGATCTTAGCTTCATCCTCCTTTATAGAAGCAACAAATCCTTCAAGACCGGATTCTTCTTTCTGTGTTGATCCTCTACCAAAATGTCTGGAAGGTTATTTTGACAATCTTCTTGTTTCTGGTTTTTAGAGTCTCCTTTTGAGACTTCTGATTCTTCCTCTAGCAACTTCACTTGTTTACATGTGCTTTGGTGGTGAGGCTCCCAAGTTTCTTTGCCGTCTTTTGAGTTCATTCTGGCTGCCTTCATTCTCCCTTGCATTAGTAAAATTATTTTCCTTCGTTCCTTCTTTCTTTCCAATTGATAAATGAGGATCTAGCATCTCTGGCTGCTGTATCATTGTTGTGAGATTCTTCTAATAGTTCAGGAACACTTATGATGCTCTTTTCATGAGCTCTTGGCTTGTCTTTATCTTTACTTTGATTACTATTTTGAACACCACAGGCTGGCAGGGTCTATAAGCTTTGATACCACTATAAGATCCCTTACCAATTTTTTTTCACTTTCTCCCATTTGTAGACAATTGGTATTTCGTCAAACAGGTAATATGTATCTGAAAATAGATGATTTGTATTTGTGTTCATTCTGCTGTGTAAATTTCTGATATGTGGGCTTGAATAGCACTTGGTTTGCAATGTTTTCATATGACTTTCAAAATCATATTTGACATTCATAACAAGAACAGAGACAGTAGTACTATTTGAAACAGAAAATTTCACAGTATTTTATTCCATGATGGCAGATACATGAGCAGATTATAGATATAAATGCATATGAAACTCTGACCTTAACCCAGCAAGATACAGATAAATGATATCAACATTAGACACTAGAAAGGATAGCCAACTATGCAGGTCTGCGCCTGAACAGGGAGAGCGAAAATTCCTGACACCAAAGGTCAAAACGGCAGCTAAACTTCCACACCACCCTGCAACAACTCACACCTCCAAACCTGGTTCGACTAGCACAAGTTAAAATGTCTTGTCCATAGTGAGAGACTCTGTTGGAGCATTAATTTTTCCATTTAGAAGCATCAAATTTACCTGTTGACATTTATGTTTCAAAGGCAAAAGTGTATTGAAGAGGTCGTAATATGAGATTACCTTGGAAATATTCAAAAGGAACCATTTTCGCTATTTCGCGGGGACAAAAAACACAGGCAGCGAAACGACTCTTCGGTATTTCGCAAGATCATATTACAAGGCAGTGAAATAATGATTTTTCACTATGTTGCTGATATCATTGAGAAGGATAGCGAAACATCGATTTTTTGCTCTTTCGCGGAGGGTATTTTAATGAGTTGTGAAATGGCGAAAAGTAAGTATTAAATGGAAGTTGGCCGAGTTACTAGTTGAAGTTTGCTGATAGGATTTTTGCACACTTGAAATATCTTGTAAGGAGTATTGAAATTAATGAGCATTAAATTGAATATATTATAAAGAAGGAAGCTTTGTGACAAGAACAATCAAAATTCTGTGAGCAAAGATTCCAGAGATGCTATAATTTTGACATGCTGCAAAAATGATGTCGCTAGAGGATGAAAATGATCGAAATTTAGCAATCTAAAACAGACCCAGTTTGGAATATCAAATTTCCTATCTCCAGTTAAAATCTTATGTTCGTACAATTCGTTTTGGATTTTCGACCAAAGCCAAATCCGAAAGATAGGTAGTTATTAGTTAATTTGTTGATTAGGTTTTTCAAAAGAAGTTTTTAATTTTAGCATAAGGTGGTGTCTCTTCACCCTAAAGGGGTGTCAAAACCATTCATCCACATATATATGTGGTGTAAAATGTAATCAAAGATATATAAAAATATAGATAAGAAAAAGGAGGAAGATGGTACTGTAGGAAGATAGCATGGATGGTGACTGCAACTAAAATGTAAATCAATTGTATTCACTTTTTTGATTAATATAAAGAAAATTTGTTTCTTGTCCAAGATTGAAGAAGTAAGTTCATTGTTTTTGATTGGATTGGTCCTTTGCATTTTCAGTTACACAGAGTTTTCTCTTTACTGTTAGATGTCGGAAAATTGAAGTTTTTAATATTAGTTTTTGAGTATCAAGGGTTGTATACAAAGCTCTCATCTATACAAATCCTCGTTTAATTGGTTTCTTGTCAAGGAATTAAAATTCATTTAGACTAAAACAAATATTATTATCAATTCATTCTTGATGCCATGGGGGAGAGAATCTAAAATTGAATTGCAGAGTGTACGTGAGGGTTCAAACAAAGCTTGACTACATTCCGCCCAATTAGTTGGATAAGGGACTAGCCTGTGTATCTCCTCAAAGAAGGTTTTTTACAGTTGTATGAGCATTGAAGTTCTTTCATTTCATCCTTGCGAAATATATTATCTCGTACCCAAAGCATTTTCTTTATACACAAATACAAATTCAATTACAAAGCATTCATAAAGCATTCGTAATATTCAAGCACCAAATAAGAATTAGATATTCTTATTCTGATTAACCTCAGGGAACATTTGCCATCCTGAGAAATCAAAGAATTTTAAATTCGCTATAGAAAAACACCTTTGTGTTTGGGGTGAGGGCCTACCCACCTAGGTTTAGCGAAGCCTAAAGTGCAGGGGAATTAGATTATTCCCGTTCGTTGGCCAAGACTGATTTTTTACAGTTGTATAAGCATTGAAGTTCTTTCATTTCATCCTTGTGAAATATATTATCTCGTACCCAAAGCATTTTCTTTATACACAAATACAAATTCAATTACAAAGCATTCATAAAGCATTCGTAATATTCAAGCACCAAATAAGAATTAGATATTCTTATTTTGATTAACCTCAGGGAACATTTGCCATCCTGAGAAATCAAAGAATTTTAAATTCGCTATAGAAAAACACCTTTGTGTTTGGGGTGAGGGTCTACCCACCTAGGTTTAGCGAAGCCCAAAGTGCAGGGAAATTAGATTATTCCCGTTCGTTGGCCAAGACTGATTGAAGCAATCTTGTGATGCGGTTTTGGGAACCAATAGACTCAACCAGTGATCTTTTTCGCCCAACTTTGTGCTCTTCATCGCCCAGCAACAGAGGCACTTATTGCCTAACTAAAGGCTGCAAAAGACTCACAACCTGTTCATAAACTCACGCCAACAAAGTGTAAGAATGGCGGTGAGATAGAAGTCCATCAATCTCCTGAAATCAGTCATCAATTCCAATGTCATTATCTGGGTCACTAGGCAATTGGAAATGGAAACTAATTGCCTAGAAATCAGACCTTCACGTCCACCAACAACACAACACGCAATTGACCCAACCAACAAATATTACCGCCTCATTCAAACACTCAATACTATGTCTTCCTTTCCAATGCCCAGCTTAGTTAACATTGATGCAACAATATAGCCTTCTTCTACTCCAAATCAACACCCAGCAATGATCTAACCTTCATAAAATGCAGGTAATTTGTTTGCCTGCAAGACTTCGCAAATTATGAAATATCCAATCATTAAAATATAGTCCTTTTGCAAAAACTCATCAATCTCATAAACACAGCAGAATCAAAGGGTGCAAGTGTTACGGTACAACGGAGAACTCCGTATGAATCCCTCGATCAACAAGAGGCAAGTTTTCCTCCACAAAGCTAATTTCTTGAAGGGTTTCTATATTTTGGCTGAAGAATGAAATAGATCCAATCTCCCAAATGAAAAAAAGCTTCATAAAAATAATCAGAATGCCAAATGACTCCTCCTTAGACTCCCTTTATTATCTTCACAAGAACTTTCCGGAAGGATATAATTTAAATTCACTTTTTAAATAATAAGCTTCCAGAAAATAATTACAAAATCACTTTTTAATATATTACTTTCTTTTTCCTCTTGAAGTGACTTTATAAGTTATTTTATTTTATTTTGGCACTAGGCAAGGTCATTTAAAATATTTCTTATAATTATAATTATATAAATATTAGTTGCTTTGGAATATTAATTTAAAGTTTAAACAGCTTTATTTAATTAATCAAATTATTTTCTCTTTGAATGCCTAGTCTGAAAATGGGGATGCTACATGTTCTTAGTTCAGCCTCATGCAATAGCTTATAAAGCAATTGAGATTAGTGTTTCTAGTTTAGAGAAATCATTTCCGCAATGATTGAAAAATTGAAACATCCAAGGCTTCAGCTACATTATGGACTTAAAGCCTTGACAGCAATAGCCATCCAGTAAAGACTCTTGTGTGTGGTATCCCCACCATATAATAAACACTGGACAATTTAGAGAAACATTCTAGAATACAGACATTTTATAATTTGACGGTCTAATGACAATAAAAGAGCCCAGATTCTCTCCATGCAATCAAAACGGGGAAAGGACATGTAGACCAAGTATTTGGGAAACAACATTGGAACTTGTCTAAAGTTCTAAATCTTAGATCCCCCGTACAATTAAAGCAGGCTACAAATCCTTCTGTCTGCTCCCCAACCACTTTTATTTAGTGGAAGATTTGTGTCTGATCAGAGACAGCTCATACTGTAGTCTTAAATTTCTTTTCTTTAGAATTTCCGTGCACAATGATTTGCTGATAGCTATAATTTGCAGTTTGATGTCTTCTCTAAGATACCTGCTGACAATCAGACAAACTTAATGAGAACTAGCAGTGAAATGGCTATTGGATGTGTCTGGGTAAGCTCATCTTGCTTTGTACTGAAGCACAAGCTTCTTTACAATGAAAACTTAAGGTTGAATTGTCTAGACTCTACATATTACAATAATCTGGAGTAAGCCAATTTGGGCCAGTTGACTAGTGCATAGAAATTGTTTACAGATGCACACAATATACAAAATTGTGTCTTCCCAATTCAAAAGCTGTTGGAAATGTTTGAGATGTAGTTTTAGCCAGAACATACATAGTTGACACTCTTTAGAATTTTGCAGTATTATAAAACATCGTACCAGTTGGAAGATGATGTATTGAGATTATTAATAACTTAAAATAATGCTAATTATGAACTCCTGTGTGGATCTTATTATGAACCGAGAGATATTTTGCTGCTTCATTCTGTGTTTGAAGTTGCTATCAGATGTGTCATGATATTTTATTGTCTAAATTTAGTTATTTTCTTACCATTTGCAAGGTGATTGTTTGAATAATGTAGTAAGTTGTTTTTAAATGTATTTTGGAATTCGGGAATGATATAAAACATAATGAATGCTCTATGCATATGGCTGTGGTATCATATTACCAAAAGGAAGTTGGGAGAGATTGAATGCATAAATTGAGATCTAATCTCTTCATGAAGGCAGCAATTAGACATCTCTATCTATCTTCACATAGAAACTGCTTTATGACTGGGAACTGGAAATTATCTGGAAACACAAGGAAGCTTTGAAGTTTCTGGTGCATTATCTTGAATTCATTGTTCTGTCTATAAACATAAGCATTCACACATTTTTATGTTGACAGGTTCCTATCTCAGACAGGAATTGTTTCAGTAGAAGAACAGATGAAAGATATGAATGTATCAAGCAAGCAAGAAATGACAAAGAAAGAAAGATAATATAGGTTTCTTGAGGGCTATGCTAGTTTTCAGAACATGGTATGCATATTCTACTCTCAGAAAATTTAGTCTTAATTTCAAGGAGCTTAAAATGAAAAACTCAATTCAAAACAGATGATTTGAGTACACTAATCTACAAACGCAACACTGCTGAAATATGAACAGTGAATTTTCAAAGATTTGACTGAGCTCTCAAACAGTGTGTCTATCCTCTGTGGAAACTGAAAAGAAAAGAGACTATATATACCATGATCAAAATTAAAATATGTGCCCTTTAAATAGGCAAGTGCACTATGAATCTAACTATAAGAGAAACTAGGTGAGGTGTCAAGTAAAGCTTTGAGTTAAGTGTACAACTCACTTGAGCGACTCAGTTGACTGAACAATCAAGTAGTTTGACATCAAGCAACCTAGCCTAGCATTTACTAACTCCTAATCAAAGTAGTTTAGATTGCATTACATCCACAAATAGCTCAAGTAGTTGACTGAGTGCTGATCTCAAAGAACACTCCGTACATGGTTGGACCTTATTCTCCTATACAACTACATCTTCTCCTATACAACTACATCCTCTCTATACTGATCTCTCAGCTGGACAGAAATCAAGATGAGCTCTATCATCAATGTTGCATCATGTTAATGCTGATGCTGGTCTTGATTGCACCTTTAACACGCCTGCACACAGATCAATATTTCTTCAGGGTACATTTTTGTTGTTAGGGGGATAATATGATGTAGCTATAGAATTATGAATTGAGATGTTTAGGTGAAGGCTCAATCACATGGCTAATGTAGTATATATATATATATATATATATATATTCTGATTATAATGTTCGCTTTTGAAATGACTCTATGTGCTTACATTGTTATTACCTTCATAATTAAAACACGTGGATCTTAGGTGTTGTTACCAGTTGTATTTTTGTTTAATCCTTAAAGTAGATTATTAATGAATATTATGATTGCTTTGTGAAACTGTACTACAAAAAACTTGGGTGTTAACTATTTGATTATGGTTTAAAATGCATGGATTAGAAGATCACATGATGTTTATAGTGTATGAAATTCAATGTTTATATATGATTATTATTATCGGGCATATTAACATGTGTGTGCAAGTGTGCAGGTGGCCATGAAAATTCTGAGGTTCTCCAAGGAATCCTATGTGAATATTGGAAGGCCAAGGTGTTATCCATTTGGAGGGGTAATTTCTTGTTGGGTTTGTGAAAATGTGTTCGTAATGTGGTGCTTGCATGAATGATTGGTAGTGTCATGTGTGAAAGAGGTTGTGAATAATTGAGTCATGTTTCATTGTATTTTGTGAGATGTCTCATAAAGGTTTCTAGGATGTGAATGTGGATGTTATTATGTGCCATGTTTAATGTAAAGTGTAGGTCTTGTGGAAAAACACACATGAATAATTGAATAACTTTAGTGGCAAAAAGAATAAATATGTAATATGATCCTTGTAAGCAAGACTTGTCTTGGGTAGAGGAGCTTATGCCATTTCCTTGTCATGTTGACCTGTAGGTAATTTTTGGGGAGACTTTTAAGGGGTCAAAAGAGCCTTGGTTTGTATGGTTATACTATTTTTAAGTCTCCAAGTAGGGTTCTTTTGGGTTGGGGGCTTATCTGAGGTCATATCTTGCCAAATGGGCAAGATATGTCCCTTCCATTCTAGCCTTGAAATAAGTGGCGAAAAATTGCAACTTGAGTGTGGGAGTTGTCAGATTTATGATTGGGGGCTTGTAGGAAAGAGTGTCCAATTCTATCCCTTCCTTCTCTTGTCACGTGAGCTCTTGTAAAAACAAAAAGAAACAACCTTATCTTCTCCAAGAGATCTTGTGGGAAAGTTGCAGTTTTAGGAATGAGACATTTTAGAATGAAGGAGACCTTGACACTTGTCACCTTCCTCTTAGAGGGAAATTCAAAATAGAGCTTCAAAAATGCTAAGAGGAAAAAAGGGTAGCTGCCATTCATTTGTTTTTGGGGTGACTGCATTTGCTCTAGGAGGTTGCTATGAAAGCTTTAGAGGAGAAAGAGGATTTAGTTGCAGCAATAACTACACATATTGAGTTGGTAGCCTTGTTCCTTGCTATTTACATGTTGTCTTAAAAAGAAATCTGTTGTGAACATTGTTGTGAAGTTATTTTATGCAATAACTTGTCATGTATTGTTTCATTGAGTTGTGTAAATGTGTTGTGTTGCGTGGTTGTTAGGGTTGTAAAGGCCAAGCTCACTGTTGGGAGGGCAGAACAGCCTTAGAGGGTGAGAGAGGAGTGACCCACTTAGAAGGTTGAGAACAAGAAGTTGAGTCTCCTAAAATAGGAAATATAAAAACGTGTTAAACACATAAATGAGCTGTAAAAGGTAGTTACATGTGTTGGTGAGTGTTTTGACACATCGCTCGGCATCTTTGATTGGAGATAAGATGGGAACCGCTTTATAAGTGGTTTTTTAGCCAATGCTTTATAATACCATTTGACGGTTTCATGTATTGTGCCTCTTGTATATTAGGTGCGTGAGATGGAGAGTGTGTGTAAGAGTCTTATAGCTATTTAGTTACCTCTGGATCTCTGGTTGGTGATACTCCTGCAAGAAGTTTGCTTTGCAAGGATATTATAATCTGTTATTGATTTCTGAATAATATATTGTGCGACTTTTGCAGTGTGGGGTTTTTCTCTCAAAAGGGGTTTCCCCATGTAAATTACTGTGTTGTGGTATGAATGTTAATTATGTTAAGTATTTGTAATTGTTGTAAAGATCTGAGAAAGTTTTTACATTACCCTCCCCTCAAGGTTAGTGTAGGAAGTCATTTTGCTACTTAACTTTCTTACAATTGGTATCAGAGCCTAATCACCCAACAATTGTGGGTTGTTGGGTTTCTTGAACTAATCCAGTTTTGAGTGGGAGCTTGTGTAGAAGATACTTTGTGATCTTGTTGTAGGAATTTTTTAGATGACAAATTCGTCGAGAATAGAAATGGAGAAATTTTCTGGAAATAACTTTGAAATGTGAAAGCTTAAGATGGAGGATTTGTTAATAGATCGAGATCCGTGGGATGCTACGAGAATGTTATGACATCTACTAATCCAAATTAGTCTGCTAAAAATGTTGTTATGGATCATAAAGCCAAGGGTATAATCGTATTGTGCCTTATAGACTCTATTTTAATCAATGTCCATGAAGAGTCATCTGCAAAGAAGTTATGGAAGAAGCTTGGTGAGAAGTACTAAATAAAATCTTTAGTAAATAAGATTTTTTTGAGGTAGAACCTATATTCCTTGAGAATGGAGGGTGGACATATTACAAACCACGTGGAAGCATTCGATATGTTGGTGGCTCAATTGACATTAGTTGGTATCAAGATGAATGAGGAGAAATGCCAGATCTTGCTTTGTTCTTTGCTTGGTTTGTGAGATTCTTTTGTTATGGCCATCCACAATACTTTTGTCATTTTGAGAACTAAAGATGTGGCGGGTTCTTTGCTTTTTGAAGAGATGAGGAGAAAGGTATATATCAATGTCAAGGAAGCCCTAGTTGTTCATGGAAGACGCAAGGATAAAGACAAGAAAAAGAAGCGTAATAAATCCAAATCCAGGGGAGGTCCAAATCTCCTGGAAAGTCAAAAGTTATTTGTTTGAATTGTGGTAAGTTTGAACACATCTGTAACGACTGCAAAGAAGAAAATAAGAAGTAAAAGAAGAAATTTGATTCTGATTTTGAGTTCGAGAAGGAAAATGGTGATGCGTTCATCACATCTTTGGCCACTCATGCATGTGATGATGCATGGTTAATTAACTCAGGTGCATCTTTTCATATGACCTATAATAAAGATTGGTTATATGAATATGAAGAGTTTGATGGAGGCAAGTTGTACTTGGGTGATGATTCTCATTTAAATATTGTTGGCCGTGGTAAAGTTAGAATCAGGTTTTTTGATGCTAGAATAAGAAAGATTAATGGTGTGCTGAATCTCCTTTGTCGAAGACAAAAATTGTTATTTGTGAGCAAATCAATAGATTCGGGTATGCAGGTAGTCTTTTTTGATGCCAGATGCAATATGGTGAGAGGTGATGTGGTGATTGCTAGAGGTGTCAAGATTGGCACATTGTATAAGCTGGATGATACACTGCGAATTGTAATAGTACTTATGTGAAAACCAATTCTATGGATACTTTATTGGACACGGTGAGGGTTTCGTCTTCAACGGATGGTCATAGATTTTGGGTACCTAAGGGTGCTTTTTCTTTTGAATCAAAGTTACCTGCAGATAAGACTATGTTATAGCACTAGAGACTTGGCCACATTGGAGAGAAGGGTCTAAGGACCTTGAAAAATAAAAACCTTGTTGAAGGTTGAATGATTGCAATCTCGAGTTTGATTTTTGTGAGCATTGCATTTATGGAAAACAAAATTGCGTTCAATTTTACTCGAGATCTCATAAATCTCATGGTGTGTTGGATCTTATTGATTATGATGTGTTTGGTCCTATAGATGTTCATCTATTGGAAAATCCACATATGATTTTTTATTTATTGATTATTATAGCAGAACACGAGTATATTTTTGAAAGAGTAAATCTAATGTTTTTAGTTGATTTAAAGAATTTAAAGCAATAGTTGAATTGGAAATTGGAAGGAAAATAAAATGTTTGAGGAGTGATAATGGTGGTGAATTTTGCTTTAATGATTTTGATATATTCTGTAAATATTGTGGCATTCATAGGCAAAAAGCAACTCTGTATTCTCTACAACAAAATGGAGCTGCATAAAGGATGAATAGGATGTTGATGGAAAAGGCTAGGAGTATGTGAGTGATGCTGGTCTAGAACAAAGGTTATTGGCCGAAGTTGTTGCCACTGCTTTTCAAGTCATACTTTAGACCAACGTGTAGCACTATATCCTTTATATCATTCCTCTGAAGATTTAAATAATAACATTCATAAGAGTTAGAATACTTTGTTTTGACTATCGCTGAGCTAGTTGATTTCTTTACAATAATCCATTTTTCTTTCTTTGTAAGTAGTATTTATATTACACCAGCAATTAGTCTTGATACTTAAGCGGGGCAATAATAGGAAACAACCATATCTCACTATCTAAATAGATCTGTCACATGTTATCAATTGAACTTCTTCTCATTGTATGATGAGGTTATAGATTGCTATCTAATTATCAACTCGGACATAGGATGCGATGACATGCGTATGATGAGATTTGGTATACTTTAATATCAAAAGTGCATTGGGGTTCACTTGAACCCATTAGGCTAAACGAAGAGTCAGACTAGTGCCTTACGCCCTAATCATATTTATCAAGGGTAGCATAGTCCTAAATACCATTTCAGTTAATGCCAAGCGCACTAGGATCTCTTCATAGCACGGCGATCTAATTTCATGGTAGACGTTAAGCTCAAAGAGACTTTTTGGGCCATGGACTAATAACATAATGATTTTACACAAACATCTTAGGCCAGTGTTGGCTATAATTTTTGAGTTGATTATGACCTGATATACTAAGCACCCCATATTTCAAAAGATGCTTATCAACAAAGAAATTATTAAAGTAATGTCATGTGTGAGTATAGCTAGATGTATATTCATCAAGGCCAATATCATTATTTCAATTGTTTGCTTTACAATCTATAAGTATTTAAACTAAAAAGAGAACATGCAAGAGATTACTTTTGTGAGGATTAACATCCTATTTCCTGGTTTCTATTCGTCTTGAATAATTCAAGTAATATCAGTTTATACTCTTTAGTTCATAGGTTGTATGCTCCTATGTGCAAGTGATCATATTTCATAATTGCTCAAGTGAGGGACAATCACAAAGTACCCTTCTCCAAATGCCAATTAATAGTTCCGATAGCATTTCCTTCAAGCTGGTTTTTCATTGTCAAAGAAGTAGCATTAATAAATGATAGTCATAAGGAAGAGAATCACAAGCACCTTAGCATTCTACATATCTTACAACTAGGGGGAGACCATAGAAAATAGTTTTATCATTCAACATCCCCCACTTCATATGAGAACTTGAATATAACTTCCAATCATCGCTATTAAAATCAAATACCAAATAAACCTTAACAATTAACAAGTCCCAGGAAACGTGACCAGATGACTTAATAAAATTACTCTAGTTACCATTTGTTTTTTTTTCCGGACTAGATTCTTCCCTAAAAATTCTTACATGATAACGAGAAGAGCAGATATCTCAAACCCAATAGTAATTGAGAGATGTTTATACTTATCTTTGGGGATGAAGTTGAAGTTCTGTCTGATTCAAAGTGTTGAAATCTACGGCCCTTTCTTTGTGTGCCTCTATTGCTATGTTTCTTCCTCTGTCCCCAAGCGTCTTTCTTCCTCTTTGGAATATGGTCTCGTTGGCTTTATCGGCTGCCATGATTGTAAAATGTGCACAAAATGGATTTATTGAAAAGGATTTAGATACATTCCAACAAATGCAAATGACACGTACAAAGCCAAATTCTTTGCCTGTGTCCTCCCAACCTGAGACAAAATTGGAGCTTTTGGAGTAGGGTACGGACATGCCTCAGAGCATAATGATAGGGAAATTTTTTAAGATATTATAGTTGGAAATGCAATTGTAGACATGCAGCCAGAGATTGAATTATGAACAACGCATCTAAATGGTTTGGCAGAACGCTTCAAAGAGATGTTGTCTCATGGAATCAATGATTGCGATTGTTCAGAAGATTGATTTGATGAAAGGGGTTTAGAAACTTCCAAGAAAAGCCAGTTGGTATGAAAATGCCAGTGTCTCCTCACAGGCTGTGCAAGAGTGGGATTGTTGAATAGGCTTCAAAAAGTTTCAAGCAAATGCAACTGGCAGGTGTAAGCCAGATTAAACAATGGTCAACCTTTACCTACATCCTCAACTAGCAGGTGTAAACCAGATTCAACAACCTTTACCTGCATACTCCCAGCCTATGGTAAAAATGGAAGCTTGGAACAGGGTATGGACATATATCAACGCATAATGGTAGGCAATTTTTTTAATCAGATGTTGCTGCTACTGATGATATGCTAGACCTGTACCCAAATGTGGAATTATAGACAACACACTTAATTGTTTACAAAATGCCTCCTTCATCGTGCACCACCATGCCCTGCAACTCTGCCCCATACTTGACTCCCATACTTAATTAATCACATGTCACCTTGTATTGTAATGTCTCCCTCATTTTGGACAAAATGTCTCTGTGCTTTGATGGATAGCCATGCCTCTTAATGGCATTGTCACTGATCCTCCCTCCACCTTAGACATTGACCGCGCGGATGTGACGTACTGCTGCAACAGCTTTTTCATTATCAGTCTCAGCTACAACATAGTGTTCCATTTCTTCCATGCCTTCAGAAAGGCATGTTTCAGCTGCGAACTTGTTCGTCTCTACATTCAAAACAATGCTAGCATAAAAATCATGGGATTCATCCTGTCCAATCTATAACAGACTCAAACTTTGTCGTCTCTCACTCCCAATAGGAGGTCTTCATCTTCATGAATCTCTTTAGCACACACACACACACACACACACACACACACATATAGGATCATCAGGGAACCCCACTTTCACTCTTCCATCTGCTTCCTCACTTTTAGCTAAACTTTGGTGTTCCAAGGGATTCACTGCTGCAATAGCCTTCCCCATCTTATCATTCCCCTCAAAATATTCATAGGAATAGACTTCATGGACAAAACTCTCCGCACACTATATCATGAATTGTTTAGGACTTATTGCAATAATAAGTTCACCTTTATACACAGCCAAGATAAGTGGATCAGATGCATCAAATAGAGAATTAAAATTTACACTAACTCAGAAAAGCCAAACTCGAGTAAGAACTCTTTGATCCTGAAATGCCAAACTTGTAGTCCATGCATTGGCCCATAGAGGGCCTCCTTCAATCCGAGTTCATGGGCATCTTGACCATGCATCTCAAAACCATTGACAACTGAAGCAAACGCGTCAACAAAATCAACATCCTGTATTTAAGAAAATCCTTTGGCAACTGAATTAGGCTCTCATCAAGGTCAACTCCCTCTTTTTGAGAGAATCCTTTGTCAATAAATTTATCTTGGTACTTTTAGCACTCCTACATGCATGAAATCAATCAATGATTCCACAATGGGTTTATAAATTTTCTCCAGAATTCTTGGACACTCCTTCACCACCATGGCATTTTGCCATGCTGGATTGGATCAACAAATAAAATGTAAAGGCCACCATCTTGAACCAATGTAACCAAAACTTGACTAGGTTAAGGGTTGCAATTTCTAATGATCACTTGTGGACCATCAAACTCAGTGATACACTATAGTTCTGTCAGTGATACACTGTAGGAACATACAATACATCAGGCAGCATCATTTCCTAATTCCACTTGTTAGCCATCCTCTCATTTTTGAAGTTTGTTGAACTCTCTCTTATTGAGAGTCACGTGTTTGGATGCTCCACCACCCACACACCACCTTACACTAGAAGCAGCATTAGTGGATATACATGATATGTAGAGAAAGTTGTCCATGTCTGGATGCTAACTCATCATCTCCAGCTGAAGTTTTTGCACTTGCTGCTCACTGTTGCTGCTTGACTTTCTTTTTCCCAGGACATTGAGATGTGTATGGCCCCACCTTGTGGCATTTGAAACACTTCACGCGACTCAAGTCTTTTTTCACCTGATTTGAAGAATCTGATTCTTTATCCTTGCTTTTTGGAGCTTTCTCGAGTCACTCCTGACCACCTTTCCTTATGTTCCCAATTAGGGCTAAGTTCTAACTCTCTTCTACTTTAGAAAAATTTCAAGTCAGATCTCCTCATGGATGAAATTATCTCAAAGATTTTCAAAAGTAGGAAGCTCTTCACAAGTGTAGACATCTCTAACAAATGGATTTAAAGATGGAGAGAACCCATTTATAGCTATCAGCACCAACTCATTGTCCTCCATCTTCACCCCAATGGCAGTGAGTTGATCTCTAAGTTCAAGGATTTTCATGAGGTAACCAGTCACTATGTCTGTATCATTCATTTGTGTGACATTGAGCTTGTTCTTTAGTAATATCTTGTAGGAAATATTAACACTTTTGGCACATAGTGAGTGAGGGATCAAAGGTCCTTTTACTGAATCTAGGATAATTCTTTGCCTTGCTAAGCTTTTGTTATGTTTGATTAATTGAACAGGGTCAGTAGGAGTTGCAACCTTCATCTCCACAAAATACCAAAGGTAAACTTCCTCTGGTAGCATCTGCAATCTACACTTCAAGGTGTAAAGTTGGAAGCATCCTCTAGACGGTCACTTTCCTTGAGATTGAGACTAGTCATGCCTACAGCTGCCAAAATATACTAAAACTAACAGATCAACTGAAAATAACTCAGATCAACAACTTATCACAGATGCAGATCAACACTTCAATCACTGGAAAACTTAGGGCATCTCAACCTACAGCCACTGACAGGTTTGGAATTCTTCACTAACTGAAGACTCTTGGGCATTACACCCACTGAAAAAAGTCAGCCACTTATCTATGGTCAAAATCAACCTTCCAATCACTGGAAGATCTTAGGTATCTCACACAACCTATCATAGGTCCTTGTGCCTTTCACAATGGCTTCAATCACTGAAACTTGGGCACCGGACGTGTTAAATTCTTTGGTGATTCCCTCTCACCGACAGAAGGCTTTTCCATTAATGGAAACCTTGGAATATTTTGGATTTACCTCCCTGATACCATATCAGTTTTCAGACCATGGAAAGTAGACTCTGCATTTAGAGAATTTGGTCCTAACAGCAAAGAGCTCAAAACAGAAACTCAAATCAAAATGACAGATTTGAGTATTCTAATCTGCAATTACAAACACATACTGCTGAAAATATGAGTAGCTAATAATAATATTCATAGGTTTGACTTAACTCTCAGTACGACATCTATCTTCTATTAAAACTTTAAATAAAAGAGTCTCTATATGCTTTGTGATTAAAATTAGAATATGTGTGCTCTAAATAGACAAGTGCACCGTGAATCTAACTAAAAGAAACTAGATGAGGTGTCAAGTAAAGCTTACAATTCATTGGGGGGACTCAGTTGACTGAAAATTTTTAGTTAGTCTTTAGTTTATTGGGTAGTTTCAATTTTCATCTTTAGTTCACGATTGTTTCTTTTAGAAACATTGTCTTTGTAAATCTATATAAGGAGCTTTCATCTCCTCTATTTAATACAACAACATCGATTTACCATAACATGGTATCAGAGCGGGTCAATGGGATTTCATAAAATTTGGCGAATTTTTTAAGAAAAATTCGAGCCTCTTCCGATCTAGAATTTTTTCCAGAAATTTATTTTTTGATTTTTTAGAATAAAAATCTTTGGAGGTATTTTATGAAAATTTTGTGGTTTGTCTTCGAAGATTTTTGCTGAAAATTGCGAGTCTGGTCAAGGGTTTTGATTGCGCGATTTCTTGGTTTGAGCAAAAGTCTGATTTTCGAGGGTTGCATGTTTGTTGCATGTACTTGCATGTTGCTTGCATGTGCTTTTTGTGAGCTGCATGTTCTTGCATGTGCTGTTTTACCATGCGAAATCTCGTGTTTTGCTGCATGAAGGTTTTTCTGATGGGTTTTAATAATTTTTTCCTCAAAAATTATCTGTTGGGTTTTAATATTTTTTTCCTGAAAAATTATCTATTAGGTTTTAATAATATTTTGTTGCAAAAGTCTCTGATTTTCGAGGGTCGCATGTTTGTTGCATGTACTTGCATGTTGCTCGCATGTGCTTTTTGTGAGTTGTATGTTCTTGCATGTGCTGTTTTACCACGTGAAGTCTCGTGTTTTGCCTCATGAAGGTTTTTCTGATGGGTTTTAATAATTTCTTTCTCAAAAATTATCTGTTGGGTTTTAATATTTTTTTCTTGAAAAATTATCTATTAGGTTTTAATAATTTCTTCCTCAAAAATTATCTGCTGGGTTTTAATAATTTTTTCCTCAAAAATTATCTATTGGGTTTTAATAAATTTTTCCTCTAAAATTATCTGTTGGGTTTTACCATTTTTTCCTAAAAAATGAAGCTTTTTATTCTCTGATCCGTGTCTCGGATTTTGTTGTCTAGTTTTGATTGATTTTTCACCTCAAAAATAGTGTCTAATTTTTCTCCTAAAAAATGGTGGCTTTTTGTAGTCTGTTTTGAGTCGTAGTGCTCATCTGCAAAAGTCCTTGGTGAATCATCTTGCAGTTTGTTTTGGAACATAGTGCTCATCTGTAAAGTTTGAAGGGTTTGTCGATTTTTCCTCAAAATCATGACAGCTGTTCTTAGTGTATATCTCTATTTCCAGGGAAGGGCAAATCGGTTATCCACCATCAGATTGATGTTTTTGTGATGATTTCTGGTCAGTGGTTTTGCAGATTCTGGGAGGGTAAGTGGAAGAGTCAGTGGCAGACTCTACTCTCTTGTTGTAGACCATTCTGAAGAAGTTTTTTTCTTTGGCTACTCTTGGTCATTGACATTCTGCAAATCCAGGGATGGTCTCAGCAGCAACAAAATGTTCTGAAGTATTTGTGACTACAAGGCATGTAGTCTTCTGCAGGGTAGTTAGACGATGACCATTAAGGGAGGGTATTAGAATATTGTAATGTTTCTTTAATGGTCATCTTAGTTAGTCTTTAGTTTATTAGGTAGTTTCTATTTTTGTCTTTAGTTCACGATTGTTTCTTTAGTAACATCGTCTTTGTAAATCTATATAAGGAGCTTTCATCTCCTCATCGATTTACCATAACAAAGTCAACTACTCTGACTAATCAATCAATCTAGCCTAACAACTAATAACTCCTAATTAAATAGTTCAGACTATGTTACACCTACAAATCACTTTGACTCCCATGTAGTTGACTAGGTACTAATCTCAAACAAGACCCTACGTAGTCGGTTCTATTCTCCTTTATAACTACGTTCTCTCTCTGTTGATATCTGCGCTGCACTGAAACCAAGGTGATCTCTGCCATTACTGCTGCACCATGCTACTGCTGATGCTGCTCTTGATTGCGCCTTCAACACACCTGCACACAGAACAAGGTTGTTGCCAGGTATGTTTCTGTGCTAAGGGGATCTGCAGTGTACTGCGTTATATATATGGACATTATTATCGTTTTACATAGTTCCTGATATATATATATATATATATATATATAGACTAGCAGTATTCTGTCTGCATTTTCACTTTTCAATATTACATATCTTTATACTGATATATAGATTATTAGATTATAATTGCACATATACTTTTCAATACTATATATCTTTACAATTCAATATCATATATCTTTACAATATACGTAAATATTTGTAGCAATATATATACACTATATTGATTTATATAATATTTCACAAATCAATATCAATATATATATATATATATATATATCATAGTTCTAAGACTCTCTAGGACTTTCCGAGTCCTGCGAGTCTCAAGCTGAGTGACCCTAGCTGAGTACTAGGGGCCTGGGACTCTCTAGGAACTCTCTTTAGGCGAGACTCTCTAGAAACTGGGTTTTTGCCGAGTCCTGTTCAGCCTTGCCGATTTTTTGCCCAGTCCTGAGTCGGGTCAGCGTTGCTGAATCCGAGTCCTGTTTCTATATATATATATTATGTTCGGATTTTTAAATTCCGTTATTCCATTTTTACATAATTTTAGCATATATCAATTTACATCTCATTAAGATTATACATATGCTTTTCTATAGCTTATATCAATATTACATAGCAATTTCCTTATTTAGATGCACAAATTTTACATATCACTCACCTACATATATTTATTATCAATCCATTCATTCTAGATATAAACACTGCATATATTCCAGCTTCATGTTGATATTATTGGTTTTCAACATAAAGTTATAGATTATGTTTATGCATTTCATATTTAATTTTTATTTGAGTATTTATTTTCCATCCTCCTCTTCTGTTTTTTATCTCTTTTTCCTTCTTTCTTGTCCTATGTTTTTCAGTCTTCTTGTCACCTTCCCCACCTCACTTCTTTTTTTAAGTGTAAGTCATTAGTCCAAATCATAACTCTCCTCTTTTTGATGATGGATCAGTGAGTGTGATCTGAAACATTAATGCAAAAAATACACAGTTGAATTCAAAAGCACTCTGTACACTGATTGTCTGGACTGATTTCTTATTTAAATTTCAATTAGTGCTGATGTGACATTGTAAGTTGGAAAGTAAAGTCATCAAGGGCTTAAGAAAGTAATGAGGAATTCTTTTTAATGAACATTGCAAAACTAGAGTTGTTAATGCATTGTATACTATATTAAGGCTTCCATGAAGTTTATTTTTGGTATCTAAGCAAACTGTGAGAAGAAACTATAGCAGGTTGGGTATGCTAAACCTGAATTCTGTCTTTAATGAATTTTATCGAGTATGAGGATGGTATTTAAAACTGAATGCTGTCTTTAATGAATTGTATTAGTCTTAGGATGGTATTTATCTTCATTGTGGATGGTGCATCACGTCAAAGAATGTAGACAACAAAACCATATGGATTGATTTATCTCAAGGCTACTGCTTAGTAACTTGCATTTGGTTTTTCAGAAGGAAAATAAACTCAGTCAACTAAAAGATTGTCATGAGAATTGAAAGCTGGTGGTCCCTGTAGCACACTTATTTGCTGACAAGGAATGAACAGAGTTGTCTATGGAGGAGGCCGGCAATAACCATAGGAAAACAGAATTTACCAAATTTGGGCCTGATTCCAGTGCTCAAATGGTCCTCTCAATCCTATTTGTGGGAGTGTAACAAATATTAGCCCCCATTTTGGGAGGATGAATTTGCATCCGGTATAATATTTTGTCCAGTAATTAATTAACAATGAAGTGAAGTCTAATTCCATGTGCATATGGTGAATACAGCAAAAGCTTTAGTATTCCTGTATGAAATGAAGAATGTGATAAGCATATGCAGTTATAGCGGGTCAAGTGGTTTGTGAATGATTGAATGCATGATCCCCCATGCATGTCGGGGCAGTAACCACCGAGTTACTGGCCCTCCACATGTTCAAGTTCTGATAGAGTGTGGGTTGATCTTTTAATACGTGCCCATCTTGCTCTATTTATTACCTTGCTTTTATCAATAAGTGCTCTTCAGTCATTCCTATTGGGATCAGGTTGTGTTTTTATGTTTGTATGTGCTCTCTTCCTGCACTTGATCTCCATATTGTTTTACTAAACCTGGATTTTAGCAGAATTTCTTGTAGCAATCACTAAATGAAAGACCACAAGACTCTTACTACATTGATGGATTTCAAGTCTCAACACCCATCATTTTTCATGAGATTCCTAATTCTTCAGAAGTTTCAATGCCAATGTTAAAGTCCAAGACCCAAAGGTAGAAAATACCCCATTGCTATAATATCTTTGATCGTATAAACCTAGAACCTATGCTTATGAATGGAAAGAGCAGCAAAAATCTTTGGGGGGAAAAATGCAAACTAAAAGTATAAGACTTTTTGAAAAATTCAGGATTTAAACGACCTACAAATACCTACAAATAATCAAACACAATTTACCAATTCTAATTCTTCAGAAGTTTCAATGCCAATGTTAAAGTCCAAGACCCAAAGGTAGAAAATGCCCCATTGCCATAATATCTTTGATCGTATAAACCTAGAACCTATGCTTATGAATGGAAAGAGCAGCAAAAATCTTTGGGGAGAAAAATGCAAACTAAAAGTACAAGACTTTTTGAAAAATTCAGGATTTAAACGACCTACAAATAATCAAACACAATTTACCAATCCTAAAAATACCAGAAAATATTTGAAGCTCCAATGCAATCTCAGTATGGGAACTCCCTCGAGAACCAAAGGGTTTCCTCTAATTCCAACTACCTATGAGTTTTGCTGCAAATCTCCTACGGGTTTCCTTCCACAGAAGAAGTTTAAACACAATGTGCTCAGGAAGATAAAATGACATGAGAGAAATGAATTGAAAAATGGAAATTTTGCAAGATATATCTTCTTAAAATCTCATGACCACATTTGGGAGGGAAAATAAATTTAAGCTCTCCAACTCTAATCACATCGAAACCACTAGCTAAACATAGTGAATTGACCGTTATCAAAGCTTCATAAACAAGTGCAACATGCTTTTGGAAATTTCCAACTCCGATAGCTAGCAATATTAAATTTAATATATAAGTATTACATAGGATGGGAATAATTGAGATAAAACTAAATATTAAATTGATCTTTCTTATTAACCCTTGAGAAATAAGATCACGAGAAATAAGATGGATTGACTAACAATCGCAAACTTATCTTTTTTGAAAAGGGGACATGACACCACTCTATTGTGAACACACTTAATTATCCACAAGAAAAAATTGTGGAACATCAAGCAACTGTAAATTGAGAAACTCTAGTCTCCAGAATAACACCCTTTACTTTGTGGATCAATACATAATTTATTCTAGAAATTGGTAAACAACCAAATCATAAAACTACCATGCTCCCTTGTTTAATGAAGGGATACACAAAGAAATTGGTTCTTCTCATTCAAACTATCATAGTTTAGTGAGAAGCTAGTTCAAGACATTCCTACAACCATTGAAGCCTCTACCCTCCAATTTGTCTCTATTACACTATTTATTTGATGTTGTACACAAGATGATTATATTCTTACAACCATTGAAGCCTCTATCCTCCAATTCGTCTCTATTACACTATTTATTTGATGTTGTACACAAGTTTTTGAAAGCTTTGCCAAGTATGGCATATATGGCTCTAGTCTCCAGAATACCACCCTTTACTTTGTGGATCAATACGTACTTATCAAGAAATTGTAGAACAACCAAATCATAAAACTGCCATGCTCCCTTTTTTAATGAAGGGACACAAAGAAATTGGTTTTTCTCATGCAAACTATCATAGTTTAATAAGAAGCTAGCTCAAGATGATTATATTCCTACAACCATTGAAGCCTACACCCTCTGATTTGTAAAAATACCCCCAACATACATGTTGGGGGTATTTTGATTTGCCTAGTATGACATGGATAGCCTCAATAATAAAATAAATATACAAGACCATACTTGAATGCAGAAAATAATAAACATTATTTTCAACCAATGATACACTTACAACTAAATCCCAAAACCTTAATTTAAGTTAAAAAAAAATCGAACTTTCCTTTCACACATTATAACTGCACTTAGAAAAAGATTATACAAATTTGAAACTGTGACTACCTACGATACGAACAATGATTTGAATGTCATAAATCAATCATACTAGACAAATTTATGTGCAGGTTTGTTGAACACCTATTATTAATGGCTTGTTTTAATGTGTAGACAAACGTATAATAATGAGTTTGAGTACTTAAAAACTTATTGTCATCAATGTGAGTGAAACAAATACCAGTGAAATCGTATTGTATTTTGCAAGATGGAAACATCTATAAGTAATACCATTCACCCATTCAAATATTCATCTACAAATTTTTTAATATCTTTTATAAAAAAATCAACTAAAATAAAACTAGATTCCAAACTAGACAACTCCATCATCTCTTGGTAAGAGTACTTGCATTTAATGAAATTTTAGATGAATCAACCCATGAATTACATCAAAACCTTGAATATATTAAATACTTGCTGAGTACTCTAAGATGAACTTTCATGTCTAAAATTGGATTATAAACTATGTTTATGGCTTATTTTGACAGCAACAATCTTATTTTTTAATTATAATTCTATTATGCATTCATGGGTTGCCTATTATTGATTGCATATTTTGATGGTATCATGCGTCTTGGAGGTTAATATGGTGCTTCTTCATGACTCCATCATGCCTCTAATACTATGTCAATTCAATTTATTAATGTTTTTGATATTAATCAGCAGGAAAATAAGGGTACTATATCCTTTACACAAGTACAACCCAAAGACATCAAATAGAAATTTGTAACATAAACAAGGATGCTGGCCTTTATAAAGACTAACCAAGGTCATAAACAACAAGGTCAATAACATACCATTAACAACATACAAGCAGAATAGCTAGTATTTCACATCAAGAGTTGGTAGACAACTCAACCACAACATGGGGAGGAGAATGAGAAACTGAAAAATGATCTTTTCTACGCCATTGGACCACTGTCCAGACAATATTATCACCAGGATCCCCACCACAAGGGGTAACATCTAGAGAAATCTTTGCAAGACTGTCAACACCATGGCCAGAGTGCTGACAAGGCTACACATCATCAACCATAGGCTAACACAGAACAAGAGAAACAAACTAAGAAGGGTCTATGTGGCTAGAGTAGGACACACTAGGAATTAGAGGTCGGGTAGGATCCACAGGGTCTAAGGAGGCCAAATCAACTCAAGTAAGAGCATCATCTCGAGGGGAGTCATCACCAACGTGTGAAGAGTCCTCAGAAGAAGAGTTTGAAGTCATAACAGTCAGTTGTTCATCATTAGCTCACTTCCACCAAGTGACAACACCTTTACCTCTATTGCTTGATACAAGTTTCTTTCTACAATAAATCAATCATTCTAAAAAAACCCTTCTTCAATCATTATCACTCTACAAGATTCATTTAGCTAAAAAATTGACAGACTTTGGCTTTGTGCCTCCTCACAAAGTTGCCTCATGAACATCTCATGACCAAAGAGTCAAAATATTTAAATTATTTGATGTATTGAGAAATTCCAAACATTTTTGTCAATTCTATAAAATAATATCCTCACGCATCATCCTCACACATCATCCTCACATTAACACTCTAGAATCTTCAGTAATACCATTTTGGAAAATAAAAGAGCAATTACATTTCTATACTAATAAACATACAACGATTTAGGCGATAGGCTATTTTTTTGAACTTTTCTAGTAAATTTTTTTTCGACCACCGGAAAATGTCTTACGCTATAAAAAATTGTCCAATTTTAGTGGCCAAAATTGGACAACTTTATGGCCTCAAGTGAATGGGGCGATTGTGTGTTTATGCTCCTGGAATGTTGTCTTCCGCTTGAATGTTGTCTCACGCTGTCGGGAATTTGTCGTTGGGTCGCCAAATAGTTGTGGCGTTATGAAGTTGTCATTTTTGTCACACCGGAAAAAGGTTTGCATGTGGTACTTTGCTTGTGTGCATGGTAAGCAAGAGGTAATTAAGAACCTCAATTCTCCAGTTCCCTCATTTGGCTTGTGAGTAGCATGAATTGGAGAGGTTTTCTTGGTGACGACGACAGTGATGGTAGCAACAATTGGAAGTGGAGTTAAAGAGTGTTTGATAGGGTAGAGTTGGAAATGACTTGCCATTTGGTCTAGGTTTGGTATTAATTGTTATTGTTCTGCAATTATTCCCAATGTTTTTATTTTGCACGAATTTTCATCTGAGAGCAACTAAATCACTGGTAGAGCACTTTCTCGGGGGGATCGCTGGTAAACTGTATATTTTTCATGTTATTAGTTATGAGTTGGTGGTTTACTGCTAAAAGGAATGATTTTGTCATTTGCTTTGTTCTTGTTTACTTTCTTTGTGTTTGCTTATGTTTGTATAACATTTGGTGGGTAGAAGTAAAATTTTATGGAACATTTGGGGAGTATGGATGTGCATTCTACTGCAGGTTATTTTGTTCTAGTTTAGCTTCCACATGTATTGGGTTTTATTGATGTTTATTTTCATGCAGAGAAAGAGTCTGAATGCAAATTTCTGAGCTCTTTGAAGGGGTCGGAAAGCTAGGAGCTGCCAAGCTAGAATAGATAATTATTTTATTCTCGGATCCATCTGATGTGGGGTCCCGTAGCAACTTTTGCAACTTCTTACTTTTGTTACCTGCTACCTTCATTTTCTTTTAGAAATGTACTCATTTATATGTTCCAACTCCAACTTAGGTTGCCCTGGAAATGTTGGGTTTAGAATGGATGACCTGGTTATCCATTATTTGTAATGTTTATGTCTTTGTAGTCGGAAAGTCGGAGAAAATTGGAAGGTTTGTTATGGTCGTTTCCATCATGCGAGTGTTGGGGAAACCACCAGCTACTCGAATATAGCAAATTAAAAATTTGAATAGTTACGTAAAAGGTGTGACATGTTGATAAAATGATAGAGGTAACTATACGTTGTGAGAGAGCCTGATGTTGAGTTTAAAATATCATTATATTCTCTGTGCAAATGATGAAAGCTTTTAATGGTATTTTTAGTTAAACGGTAAATATGAGACCCTTTAGATTATTAATAAATGGTTACTTAATATAATGTAATTATCTTTAGAATATACTTGTACTAAGTTTTAGAATATTTTCGATTAGAATTTTACTTCTATTCGGTCATTTGTCAAAGATTTCAATCCAGTCAGCAAGAGAATCTAGTTGTGTACGCGTCCTTTGTGGCTGAAAAATTAGTCAAATATGGGAACAACCGAGCAAGTTTGGAAGTGGTGCATCTTTGTGTGACATTTGCAATGTTTATGTTTTTGGAGTCGGTGACTCGGGGAACTTTGGGGGCTTTGTTCTCATCTTCCATATGGTTGGAGAGTTCAAAAAACCGACAGACATCTGACCATAGGAAGTGAAAAATTTGAAAAGAAATGATTACATGTTTTTTGATTGAAAACAAATTGGAGCTTTGTCTTCATCATTCACATGGTTCAAGAGTTCAAGAAACGACTGTCGACCCAACCTCGTGTACTCGTAAATGTATAAAGTAAGAAAATTATTTTTTTAAATTGATTAAACGTTACATTAACATGAACAGTTTCATTGGAGAGGCTCTCAGGGAACATTGTAATAGAAGTGGTCAGTAGTAGAAAACAAAGTCGCTGGTATTACATGAAGCAGAAGGATGAAATATCTCTTCAACGGTTAAATCAAAGAATAGAGCGATTTGTACAAATATCAATCCAAATAACACAAACTGCACCTCAAGATAGTTCTAAAGAACAATTTACGAACATTCAAAGAAACAAATTCGAGTGTATTATGTTGGGCACAAGGAAGATATATCTGGTAGCCAACATATCTGACGGTTAAATGAGAAAATGCAAAGATTTGTAGAAACAACAATGCAAATAATAGTAACACCATCTCAATAGTTCGGTGAGGAACAATTCATACATTTTGAAATGGATAACATTGAGAATACATCAATGTCTATAGATGAGAACCTCATAGTGAATCAAACAAAAAGACAAATAAGTTTTGGGCCATTATGTGCTTTAACACTTGAATGGTTGGTTTCCATGAAAGAATTCTAACGCCACATTGGTGCATTGTCTAATATTAAAACATGAAAGATATTGAAATAAAGTTATACTAGAAAGTTCATTCGAATGAATATTTCATACATCATATGTTGTATATGTTTTCTGAAAGAGGTGTGCACAATTTCTTTGCGGCAAATAAGTTAGATCCAGGTGAACAACCAATTGTTCTGAAGAGATTGACCCAAGTAGAAGAGATGCTTATAGCTAGAGTGAGCTCAATTTTGCAGGTTACCCATGCAAGAGGTTGTCAGTCTAAATATACTGGATATATGGTAAGTTTTTCGCATGATATATCAAGTATTGTGTCTCTTTTGCCTTGACGGTTAGAACTGCTTGATATTGTCATCGTGCACATGCATAATATTGAGGGAAGGAATTACGATTGTTATGTAAATAGACAAAATGTTCTAGATGCACTACGATAGAGAATTGATAACGATCCATACTATGCCGATGTGAGTATTGATATGGATGCAGTTAATTTGTTGCTTGTCAGAAGCACAAATATATCAACTTTGCGGCATAATGTGACATCTCATTGTAGTGATACAATGGCTGAAATAGAAATTGGCGAGAAGGCCGATGAGGAGAATGATTTTTCAAATTCCTCATCATTCGTATCTAAGTTGCTAAATAAACAACGTGAGTTACAAACCATAAAAGATATTCTATCTATAAACAACAATTATCCTCCTATCATTCCATGCCATGAAATTAATAACAAACTGATAAATGAATATCACAGAGGGTCTATTAGATATGGCTTTCCCTACGTTATTTCCAAATGACATTGCACTTCCTCTGCAACAGGGAGACAAAGAGGTACAAATGCATGAATATGCTTTGCATTTATTAAGGTTCCATGACTAGAGGTTTGGGAACATGTGCGCTTTCACTATTTTATCTACAATGTTATAATGAGACATCACACTCAACAAACAACAACAATTTTCATGAAAGTGAGTTTCCATGATAAAATACCACAAAGTTTAGATGCCCTTCGACAACACCTTGAAAATGTTCTTGACAATCTATTGGCAAATCAACTTATGTACTTTGAGGCCTGATTGCGAAGTAAAAGAGTCTATTGGAAGAAATCTCTAATGGACGTGAGAACCATGGTGCATCTAGGGACGCTAACATTATTCTTCACACTAAGCTTAGTTGACACAAAATGGTCTCATGTGCAACAATTCTTTCTATCCAATTTAGGAGAAAGTTCACAATATTCAAGAAAGTAGTTTGTATAGAATGCCGTGGACAATCCACATATAACTTCTTTATATCTTCATCAAAGATTTACAATCTTCCTTGAAGAAGTTCTTTTAAAGCTATTGTATGCAGTAGATTGGTGGTATAGATATGAGTGGCAACATCAAGGTTCTTATAATATCCATGGTTTAATATGGCTTCCAAATGCACTTGATATGTATAGCATTGAGTAGAAGAATCAATATGAAGTTGAAAAAACTAAAAGTTACTTTGATAAAAATATTTTAGTTGGGAATCCACTTGCTCATATTGACGGAGCTAATCAATTACATTGTACTTTCGGAGATGATCTATGTGTGTTGCATGTTGCTCAGATATTGCCAATCGATCATCTATTGGATTATGAACATATTGTAAATACTGTGCAACAACATAACAAATTCACAGAATATACTTGCTTGAGGAAGAAGGGACAACATTAGATTGCCGGTACAAAGCACCATGGTTGGAGTAATTAAGCTCTAGCTTAACATGTGACAACAACCAAATTGTATCCTCCAAGACCACAATATGGAGAGTTGATGTTGATTGTCAACCAGTTGATTCAAGGAGAGTTGTCCTTAAATACATTTCAAAATATGCGACAAAGTCGGAGAAGAGATCAAAGAGCTATATTACAATTTTAGACAGGTTGGCACATGTAAACACAATTGGAGATAAATTTTTGCTAGCATATCAAAAATTCATGATAGGATTTGTTGTTGATCGCGACATTGGAGCACAAGAGACATGCCATATGTTGCAGAAATTACTCCTTGTGATTTGCAGTCGATCCTTTGTTTTCCTCATTGTTGGTAAGAAACTTCTCCATTGAATAAGAAAATCAATAAATCAAGAGGAACTCCATAACACTTATATCCATTGTATATGTAGCAACTGCCAGAGCTAGAGTTTTTGTCTCTCATTGAATAAACTCAGTTGTATTCATTTAACCTTGGCCGCAATAAAAATAAATGGCGAAAGAGGAAAGAAAAGACAATTGTTAATGTCTATCCACATTTCCATAATATTCTAGATGAAAATAGAGACAACTTTGAGGCTTTTTGCTAGGGCAAATTATTGTTGTACACGCCTTTCCACAAAACATTGACAACTATAGGAAAGACAACAAGATATAGTCACCACCTGGAAAATACTGCAAGCAACCAATCACTTGTCTTGGCATATCAATAGGCTTCCGAATGTTCCACCAGGGGAAGATAATGATGAGACTGGCGATGATGATGTTCAATATGAAGATGGGACTGAGTTATATGAATTTGAGTTACTGTCCTAGATGGGTGCCGCTAATAAGTTTATTATAAGTGAACTTGAGGTGTTAGGGAGACGAGATTTTAATCTTAATTACCCATGGAAAAGTAAGAGTGTTCCTAATATATTAAATGAACATGCTATACTGTTTATATCCAAAGCTAAGTTTGAAAATGGTAGAATTTGTTATCATCCAGTTAATACACACACCGATTACCAACTTGCTCCCAAACAACAGAACATCATATGAATGTGGTACAAAAGGATCCTCAATGTATGATTATTCTAGGCACCATAGGAATCTCGACAAATCATACTCAATACATTGTATTAGAAAATCTATAAACATAACATCAACTAATGATAAAACACCTTTGCTTGCACTAGCACCTATAAGTGTTGCTACTTATAATATGGAAGCCACAATGATCTATGCATCTCTTCGAATCCTTATAAAAGTAATGCAACCTTTGCAAGGTCATTCCTTAATGACACTCCAGGAAGATTTCAAACATGTAAAATACATCTTAATAGATGAAATGAGCTTCCTAGAACCAAAATTACTGTTAAAGATAGATAACTGGTTATGTGAGGCATTTCCTAACAAACAACATCAACCTTTCATAGGCATGTCCATTATTCTTGTTGGTGATCTGGGCCTCTTGCCACCCGTTATAGATAAGACTCTCTATGCATCCATTATTCTTGTTGGTGATCTGGGCCTCTTGCCACCAGTTATGGATAAGAGTCTCTATGCATCCCATTCTATAACTCTTGTTTCATGGCAAAGTTTCACTTTTGTAATTACGCTAGACACTGTTTTTCGTCAACAAAGTCAAAGTGATTCCTAACAAAATTTTCATTGCATATTGCACATTTTAAGAAATGCCAATGCATTCCAAGATGTCTAGGCGATGCTCGTGAAACAACCAAATAAAATGTTAACTACTAAACAAATAGAAGATTTTGTTGTATTCATCCATTTATTTGCTACCAATGATCAGAACATACTACATAATAGAAAAATGATTAAAAGATTGAATCTCCCTAGTGCCATTAGATGTGCTTAAAATAGTAGATAAATGTCAGGTGACTGTGATGAAGATGAACAACTACAATGAGAGGTTTTGTTATGCATAGGGCAGCAAGTGATGTTAACAACAAATCTTTGGATAGATACTAGGCTTGTAAATGGATCACTTGGAGAAATAAAATCTATTGTGTATAGTTTAGATTGTTCGCCACCAGATCTACTAAGTTATGTGGTGATTGAATTTTGAAATTATATAGGACTAACATGGGATGTAGAAAATCCAAAGAATATTTCGATTATTCTAGGGACTAGGGGAAATTGAAGACAACTCCCATTAATCATGGCATGGGGTATTACAATACACAAATATCAAGGACCCACATTGAATAAAGAAACCATGGACATTGGTAAAAATGAAAGTCAAGGGTTGACATTTACAACAATATCAAGAGTGAAGTCTATTGAAAGCCTTAGGATAGAGCCACCCCTCTCTTTTTAGAGGTACTACAAAATGAACGACAATACATACAAAGCTATGAGAAAGAAAGAAGAGGTGCGACTAGAGAAACTGTCATCCCAATTGCTTGCGGTGTATTCATAATTGCAAAAGACCTGTAATTACTAGGTAATTCCATTATTGTTTCCCTCTAAGTGCTTACTTTAGTGAAAGTCGATTGTTAGAATTAAAGAGGAATAAGTGAACTTGCAAGAAGAAATTCTACAATCTTGGTGTGACCGGTTTTGAATAGTGGGTGTCCATTGTTTCAGATTGGTCAATATATCTCTTTTCCTCAGTGTTGTTTATTGCTGTGTTGCAGATGCATAAGTATGTCAAACTAGAAGAACATGAATTTTGAGGAATCAAGTATTATTGGATTTTTGAGAAGGTTAGGTTAACAACACTTTGTGGGAGTTGAGTAGAGTATCTTTTACATCCGTAAAAGCTATTTATATTCCATTTAATAAATTTTGGTTACAAAAAATTGCAACAATTTGTTTTGTATAATGTAAATTGTTTGTTGTTAATATAAATTATTAAGTTTTAACATAAAATATTATGGAGAGATTCACTGTTTGTGAGGAAATAGTAGATAATAATGACACTAGTTTCTTATCCTGTGGCTTTTATGATCAAGTTCTTGACGATGGCTTTGTGTGGTAAATAGCCTTATGTTGGTGAGTTGCCTACGTTTTGAACCTTGGTACTGTTGGATTAATCTTATGGAAAGACAAGTGCTGAGAGGGGAGGGGTGAATTAACACTTAAAAACTTTTAACCACTATTCATTCTTTTCACCGAATTGAATATCTTTCATAAAAACATTGAAAAGCATAAAACATAAATTAGAAAACCGTGACACATAACACCATGATTTTTGGTCACGCAGAAATCCTTGGTTCGATGAAAAAACTGCGGTGGGGATGACACCCACAATCCTTCACTTCTGCAGAATAAAGGTTGCTCGGTTAGAGGTACAATGTTAGCTACTTCTGGTAGCTTACCCTATTAGGAGTATTATACTCGGTCAAAAGCACAAAATACTTATTCAGTCTACCTGATTAAAGGATTTTACAATTTCTCATCTAAGAGATGGACCCACTTAGAGGATTTACAAAATAAGACCTGTTAGGGCCTACCCACTGAATGGGATTTCCTAACTCCTAACTATTACAAAAACTTATTACAAAAATGTGTGCAAGTAGGCATCAATCATAATGTTGTTCAGACTCTTTATGCTCTGCAAGTCCATTACCTCTTTCTGCACTCGGTAACAATTGTTTTGCACCTCTCTCTCTCTCTCTCTCTCTCTCTCTCCGCAAGCTTTCCAATAATATTCAAGCTCTGCCCTATGCAAATATGATAGCCCTTTATGAAGATTCATATGTATAAAAGCCTTGTTGTCAAAATGACTTCTCGGTGACATGAATTGGAAATTAAATTTGGATAAAATAATTTGTGTTGTCCTATAGCATCATTGCTCTTGGAAGAAAAGTATTAGAGTGAGATAGGGAATATGTAACCCTTCTTGTTCATTTTACAAACATATTTGACATTAATGTTGGCCATCGGACGACATAACTCTAAAAATATAAAATAGTCAGACACATTTCAACAATTTACATGGGGTATTTTTGAAACCCCCAATTCTTAAAGAAAAGAAGTTATCAAAATGGATAAAATATTTTTCATAATTGCTCTTGGAATGATGCTTTAGGACAACACAAATTATTTCATCCAAGAGCAATGATGAAATTTTCTTCTAAGAGCAATGATGCTTTAGGACAACACAAATTATTTTATCCAAATTTAATTTCTAATTCATGTCACCGAGAAGTCATTTTGACAACAAGGCTTTTATACATATGAATCTTCATAGAGGGCTATCATATTTGCATAGGGCAGAGCTTGAAGATTATTGGAAGGCTTGCACAGATGCTAGGGAGGTACAAAGAAGAGATTGGATGAGAATGACCCTTGATCAAGTTAGGGCATATGGATTACCTTTATTTATTCTCGAGGAATTGATTGATGATGGTTTAGATTTGGTGGATGTTAGTTACAAAAATTTTGCACTTGCAACATGTTGACGGGACTTTGGTGACCGGGGTCCGCCAACAGGTGTAAGTTGTCACTGGGTACCGGGTTACCGGCCAACTTTGCCTGCAAAGGTTATCTGGGGAAATGGGATTCCCTGGGCCTCCAAGCACCTGAGAGACGGGTCTCGACGGTGCGGGGCTCGGTTGGGAGATGTGACTGTTTTCGAGGGGGATAGCTGGTTTCTTCAACTCGTTCTCTCTTGGGATTTAGGAAGGTGGGGTTTCTCCAAGCATTCTACACTTAGCAAATAAATCAAAAAAGATCCTGCAGGGTTAGAAGTATTCCATCTACTTATAGTTATGCTTAAACATTCAATACATCAATAATGCTCTGATAAACTACACTAAATACCGATAAAATACACAACCATCAGTTCATATTTGATCAGTAGCAAAGGAAAGGAGGTCGTTAATCTACTTAAGATATCATAGCAGAAGACATGAAGAACATTAAACATAAAATACCATTAACTTGGAAGACAAAGTGCCAACAACATCATTGCAAGAACCATCTCTTCTTCATTAACATTCCTTCCAGCAAGGACTGGTGCGTGGTACAATGGCGGCTCCAAGGGAGCATCTAACTACTGAAAGCTTTTAAGACCAAGGAGTATTGAGCTCTGCAATTGAAATGAAAATGCTGCTTCTATTACTATGGACTGCAAAATCATCAATTTTGCCGACCCTTGAAAAAGGGCCGGACTTACTATTTATACACATTTTCATCTAACCCTAACCCTAACCCTATTTTACATTACACTGTATAATAGAATATATTATTTGGTGGCCGGTACTACCTGCACCACTTTACAAAAGACCTCGAGACAGAGATGGTCTGACATGTCAGAAGAATGAGACAAGAAGATGGAGTGGAAGAATTGGCCTCGGGAAGAGAGCTGGGAAAGAGAAAGAAGAAATCCGATCCCCCAGGGATCGAGGCTAGATACCTCATAAATGGGAAATGCGGTGCCCTGTCTCCAATGTGCCAGGTGTATATTTGAAGCGGCGCCTCGAGAAGATCATCTGTCAGAAGACCACTGTTGATTCGACGTGCCTTGATGTAGCTATCTGTCCTCTGACAACCTTTGACAACCTTTATTAACTGCTTGAAAGTGACCGGTCGGCCTCGGGGACCGGGACACAGATCACCTAAAGAATACAAAAATGTAGGATCCGGGACTCCGGAATCCGGGAACTTACGTTCTGAAAGAATAAAGAATACAAAATGCTTGGGTTTTCTCCGGCCCCCAAAGAAACTTTATTGTTGCTTGTTATCGTTGAAGGTCTGGAGGAGGCGGGAGATTCCATCCTCATCAATCTTTCTAAGGCCGGACCGCCGGTACTTGGCCACCTCAATCTGTTCCCCTAGCTCTGGAACATTCCTCTTGAATTCATCGGCCATTTTTGCCGCATCATGACCACTAAGGATCATGCGAGTCAGTCTCGCCATTTGAGTTCCATCCACTCCCTCCGGGGATTGATATCTTGACTCTGTTAATTCATCAAACTTCTCCAAAACGTATTCCTCCGGCGTGCATGTGTCAGTGCTGAACGGGTCAACTCCGGAGACCTTCATGACAAAAGCCTTATACAAATTTGAAGAATATTGGACCGTGTTGATTTTATCATGTAGAACCCCTATGAGTTTCTTGAGCACCTCCAATGTGAGGTCAAGTCTGGAGTGATGGGTCTTCACAAAATCGAATGATTCTTCACCTAGAATCCCGAACTCAGAGACCATTTCCTCCCCAAGGCCGAGGAGTTCTTCAAGTTCTACCTTCCATGCTTCATAATTTTCTATATCACCCTCCCATAGGTTGATAATAGTTTTTGCCTGATGCAGAACGTGTCGGGCCGTATATAAGTCCGGGAGGGTGGATACCAGGAAGCGCCGGGTGTTTCCTATATGCAGAGCGACCCACTCATTGACCACTTGGGCCTTCTTCATCGCTCGCAGGGAGTCTATGTCGCTCTGTGGTAATGGCGCATTAGATGTGGAGGCCTCCGGAGGAATGGCACTAATAGGTCAGGCCAGCTCAGTTAGCAATCCCATAAGGTTTGCTGTCTTCTCCTTTTCCGCTTTGAGCCTTTGGGCCTCCTTTTCATATCGGGCCTCCACGACTCTGGTCGCCTCTTTAAACAGGTTCACTTCGCCCTGTTTTCCTCTTTTTCCCAGTGATATCTCCGTGATATCATAATCTCCGGCTTCGGGAGTTGCCTCATTAGCGTCTGGGAGAGGTGTGGCCACAACTGCAATTGTTTCTCCGCCTGGCCCGGTTCGAAGGGTATGAACTGTCCGGGCTTTCTTGGCCTTCGGCGGGTCCTGGACCTGAGCCATCATCTTAGACAGGGAGAGATGAGCTCTGGGGGTGGACGAAGCTTTTCTTTTCTTGTTTTCGACCAACCACTGTGGCGGCTGGGGTGGCTTATTTGCCAAAGTCTGTTCCTTAGGTTCTTCCCCGGTACCTTGCTGCTGCTCCCCCTCAGTGGTGTGAGTCTCGCCCGACTCTCCCCCTTCATCTTGGGCTTTGCTGACAACATTTTCCCCCATGATGTTTATTTCTTCTGCCTTGTCCTCTGCGTCTTTTGCTTCATCTGGGCCCTTATTGGCCGTCCCGGGGGTTTCTTCCTCTTGTTGCTCTTCTTGTTCCTCGGCCTCTGTCGCCGGGATTTCTTCTTCCATTGGTATATCTTTTGGCAACGGGCGAGGCACCGGGCCAAGATTTAACGTTTGGGCCGCAATTATTACCTGCCCAAAGGTTGCTCCGGGGAGTGGCATCTGGAACGCAACGACTGAGTTTACGGTTCCTCCCGTAGGTCCCGTTCCCTCAGCGGGTGCCATTTGTTCACTCTGCTTCTGTGGGTCCACCCCCGTATTTTGTATCTCCGGGACCTCAGAGGCAATTTCTTGCTCTATTTCCTTCTCTTATTCCATCTGCTCTTCCTGCTCCTGCACAGGTTCTTGTTCCAGAACCTCTTCTTGCGTTGGGACTTCAGCTTCTGTTTGCTCGATGTCCCCCTGCAGATTCCCGAACTTGTCAGTTGCAAAAACATCATCAAACTCATCCTGTGGGGGAGGGTTGGTGGGGACATCAGCAGGCTTTGGTTCCCTTTGTGGCTCCGGGGAGTCGGAAGAAAGGATCTCAACTTGTGGGATCTGGGGCATCCCCAGATCCGGCTCTGCCTTGGGCTTTTGGTTAAGCCTCTTCTTTCTCCTAGTAACTAAGGGGAGGCCCGCATCCCTTATTGCTGCTTGCTCTGCCGGATCCACCCCTATTGCCTTAACCATCAAGGCTGCTAGTGAAGGGGAGGAGGGAGGACGAATTGGTCCGGCCATAAGTACCGGAGTAGCCAGCCGCGTGATTAGATTCTCCCGCATTTGCTAGGAGGCTGCTACTGATTGTTCTATTTTTTATTTAATGGGGACTTCTTGCGAGGTCGGGGTTGTCGCTATCCCTTTTCCTTTATCAACTCCCTGTGAAGAAGTCCCAGCCCTCGAGGTTAACTTTGGTATCGGCTGGGCCGCCTGGCGGACACTCCCGGGGCACACCTTCTTGAAATAGAGGTGGTTGCGTTCCACTATATTGTGAGTGAACTCTTCAATTGTGGGCCCTTCCTGGGCATCCCAGTTCACTGGTGGGAGGGCCAATTTATCGATCCCCTTTGCTTTGTACTGGGGATCATTCGTGGAGCCAGTGTCCGAGAAGTCTTCTGGGAATCTTCGGAGCTTCAATCTTTTCATTATTCCTGCGGTCATTCTGACATAATGCCGCCCCCGGACTTCCACGTCGTCTTGACAATCTTCCCAGAAGTCCTCCATGTGATATTGATGGGGCTCTGATGCCCGGGGAAGTGCCGTTGCAATCTTGCCATGCGGATCAAACTGTTTCCGCGCTAAGTAAAATTTCGCCAGGTTATAGCATTTAAGTTCATTATACGCTTCTTTATCGGTGGCCAGACTGCATGAATAATTCCCACAAGTGATTGGGAATGGAATATTTGTTACCTTTTTCAAGGCATAGAATGCGTGCAGCTCCATTATCTGCTTGCAATACTCCAGGAGAATTACCTTGTCCCCACAATGTTTGGGCAACAAGTAGGGTTTCTTGGAGAAGCCGGTCACCCTAATGTATGTATGCTCTTGTACCTGTATATAGTAATGTCCGCAACTCTGGACCAAATTCATCGCCTCTGTAGATAGGTGGTATCCTGCGTCCTGGGTGGGTGTGAGCAGGTGGTAGTAAACGAAGGCATCGTTTACCCGACAAAAACTGGGGAAGTTGGCCTCACATTGAATCTGTGGGAAATGGTCCCAAGGGGCCTTCTGGCCTGGGCCGATCCCGAGTACGCCCTCTGTGAGTAACCCATTGGTGTGGGGCCGTTGTTGTGCCAGGGCCAAGAGAACATAGGAAGTCATATAAAACTTCTTCTTGGCTAATTGAAGGAACTGGGATGTCATGCCCCAAAATCTGGGCACTTTAACCTTAGTCTAAAGAACATAATTTTTCGTTCAAACATGTTAAAATAACTATGGAAGATGAAAAAACATTTCTTTCCTTATATGCCTCTGAAAATTTAACAAATTTAAAACAATAGAAAGTTTGTAATATATATATTTCAACAACAACATTAAAGTTATAAATCTTAAGATTTCAATCCCTCTCTAAACTTGATAATCAACGTCATTCCAACTGAAAAACCATATAATTTAAACAACATAGATAAAAAGGAATCTTTCTTTAGTATTCTCATAAATATATCTATAAAACATAGTAGATTTTCAGATTTACAAAATAAAATAGGATTAATTTTTACAAAATGCCCTCTTACTCAAAACAACTTTATAAGACTTCAAAATAAACATTTTGGCTTAAAAACAAGCTCATTTACAAGGATGGATCACAAGACCACCAGATGTGGTTTCTCAATAGAACA
>MU224527.1:473848-492200 GCA_018584345.1 Thuja plicata | reverse complement strand
CACTTGCCTTCTTCATAAATGGACTTAAATGTTTGCAAGGAAAGAAGGGATGGCTTAACCAAAGTCTTCCAACTCTCCAAATTCGCCACTTCCCAAAATGGTGACTTTAGGGGAGTCATAAATGAGTGTCAAGACTCTTAATGGGCTGAAAATGACCCCTAACCCCTAAGGTACCAAGTGGGATAGTTAGTTTTGACCCTAGTTACTCTCTGGGACTCCAAATGACCCTTCTAAACTCCACCCAAAGTTAACTCTCGAAAATCCAACCCTCAAGACTCAATCTGATCTCCCTTGACTCAATCTAATCTCAAACTTATCTTCCTAACCCATAGGGTAGGCATAGGGACTATACTAGGTAACTCTTGGGCAAGGTTAAGCCTATGCTAGTCACATTCACTAGCCATGCCAACACATAGAGTGCATATGTGTCAAGTGACACAACAATTTCACATGAGCATGACTTTTTACACATTTACTTAAATAAATAAATTACAATCATACACCACACTTTTACGAATAAAAAGACAATACAACGAGGTCCATGTCTCTTTATATAGACAGGGCCTTAGCATCATGGTTTTCACATAGGTCCATTCCTGAATCCCCGATTAGTACCATGGTCAACTTTCCTGCACACTCATTGCACACATCAGTACGTCCAATAAATCAATACATAAAATAATAGAATACATAATGTAAGTTGAACACACATTCACTCACACTTGCATCAAAGATTATTGAACTTAACAATATCTGCATCTATTCCATATGCATAAACATAACTTTTAATAAATTTGCATCTTGATTTTATCTAACATCCACATACTAATCCAATATACAAAACCATCAAAACTAAGTTCTGTAGGGAAATCTACATCACTAACATAGAGTATTATATAGATCTCCTGATTACATAATCATGTGTTTGTATACAAGCAAAGGTTTCAACAAATTCATAACGTAATACATGTATCCGAAAAGTCTAACTATAGAAACATTAGTATTGACTGGAGAGCATAAAAAAGAGAAATAGTGTTAAGATTATGTCAGACTGGGTTAGGCCTCACATGGGAGTCCACATGGTTTGAGATTATGGCAGCCCAGTCAAAATATTCCTCGCCCCTGCTGATACCCAGCAAAAAGTAATACATCCACCCGGAGAACTCTCGTGCATGTTGTTGCCCGAAGACCTGGCATAATGCTATCATCCCCATTTGGATGCTTTCCTTAAATTCAGCCCTGGGGATTTCTAGCTTCATCCTCTTGGGATCCCTCTTCGGGGTCTTGAGCCAATGATTGTTCATATATATACGGGCTGCCTCTTCCAACTGAGTGAATTGGGCCAAGGCATCTGACCGGGTGACTACAACTAGTTTGTCAAATTGGGGGATCCCCAAGCCCCTCTGGAAGGTATCAGGGTCGAGGGACACCATGGGAGTAGGATACCCTGTTGGCTATGGGGCCGCGAGCATAAAAGCCCGGACAGATGTGTTGTAGTGCGCTGCAAGTGTGAGAATAAGCTCTGGTGACTGCATAGAGCACGGGAAACAAGCTGCCTTGAGAATCTCGGAGTTCCCGATTTGAATGGCCAATGGATCTCCGGCCTGTCGCTGAATGTACATAATCTTTACCAAGGCCTGCATTTCGGGCCACGTCCCGACGCTGGTGTCGGTGATGAACTGGACTTTGGAATCAATCTTTAAGCCCATGATGACTCCGTCTTTTACATATTTCAGGCTCATAGGCAGTTTCTCCAGGGCCTTCTCCATTTTGGATCTAACTGCCGCCCTGGTAATCGCCGTAGAAGGTAGTTTCGGACTTTCGGGTGGTGAGGATGCGGAAGCTTCAGACATATTTGAAAGTTTCTTGCTCCGGAAACCTACAAGGCAAGGCGACCATCAGAACGCATAGATAAACAAAAACTTTGGGGTCCGGAGATCTTACCATTGTGGCGCTTGCTTCCCCTGAAAAGTTAGCTTAGTTCAAAAACTCTGGAAAGCATATATATATATTGTGAACTTGGAAATTTAAACAACATCCAGGTCTAGGGAGGTCTCCTCACACTTAGTAAAAGAAAGACATGGGTTGGGTGATAGCAAGAGACCCGGAGCTCGGGGAAGTAACCGTTGGCAGGTGTGTACAAAAAGCGAGCCGTCAGACCCATGTGGGCGCCACATAGGTGAGCAATAAATGGGAGTTATGGTGACGGCGGCAGAGTCAACTGTCCGAATGCGTGAAAAGCGAAGGCCACTTGGACAAATTTAAATGCGCGCATGGGACATAAATGTAAGTCAGGCTGGTTTACGGAGGAGAGAGAAAACCGCTTGGTTGAAACCGGCCGAGCGTCGAGTTTCAACCAGGCGGTATTCTGCACAGAGCGAGCTCGCAACTCAAAACCAGAAACAAATGCAGCATGACAAGCTTGCTAGACTACCAGGTAGAATACACACAGAATATACACCAAAGCCAAAGAGTATATACATGCAGACTGGAAGGATACACAACAATATACATCAAATGTACACATATACACAACGCAAAGCAGATATTTATGAAAACCAGACAATGTACAGATATTTACAACCTTTCTACACCATCTACATACTATGCTACATATGCACAGAGGGCGGACAACCCTCTGGCAGAGCCGACCCACCAATGGGCGGTGAACCAGAAAGAAACGCAAGACAAAACAACAGAATGAGACAACACAAAACCAAACAAAACCAGAAAGCAGGAAAGCCGAGCGGAGAGAAGGCATGAACCTGAAAACGAAGAAGGGCAAGGAAAGGAAATCGCTGCGAATGCTCTGCAACAGCTTCAACCGTCAGTTGATCACCACTTACCACCACAGACCACTCACAATCGCTCAGATAAGCTTGGAATGGTTAACACTGGATTATCGCTAAATCGCTAAGATTTCTCAAGTGTTTAATCGCGGTAAATGTTAAAATGACAGGTAACTTCTATTTATAGCCGTAGTGAAAGCAAGTTACCTTTCCTTCCGCAAACTCCGGACAGACAGACCTCCGGACTTCGGGCCTGGGGATTCCATGCGACGATACCATCTTAAGGAAAGAAAACATCGTGACGAAGAATCCTGGAGTCCAGAATCTGGCTCTCGACAAAGGACGACCGACTCCGGGACCAGGTCCTGGAGACATGAGAGACCAACAAAACAAAACAACACCGTGGGGAAGAAAACCCCGGAGAAGGAAAACAAAGAAAAACAAAGAAAAAGACAAGGCAAGAGCCAAAAGCAAAGAGCAAAAGAAAGGAAGACCCAACATTTTGCACACAAAATGTAGGGACGGGGATGCAGGGCATAACACAACACTCCCAAAATTCTTGTGGTCGGATAGAAATGAAACATAACTTCTCATAAACTTGAGAGAACAAGGATATAAATAGAAAAGAAGAGTGAAGAATGTACTAATTGCTCAGTCCAGAAATGCACAAGTTCGCAACAGAGTATGTTTCAAACTTATGACGGTTCAAAAATCCTAATCATTTCACCCTCAATAACTGAGGTAAATCTTTGTCACTCTAGTGGAGATGGCCAACAATTTAATGAAAGTAGGATCCTCAACTCCATGTGTCAACTCTATGTGTCAACAAGATATGACTATATTTTTTAACACAGATAGATGAGGGAAGTTTTGTTTCTATTTGTCCAAGTCCCAACGACTTGTCAAATATTCTAGTAACTGCCCAAGAGATCGAGTCTGTTACCTTTTGGCAAATTGGTGCAGATAAGCTTTCAGATAGATCGTTTCATAGCTTCACATACTGTTTACTCAATGATTCTAGTTTCCCGAATCTACATTCCCACTAGCTATGAATGTTTTCAACAATGTTCCTATTTCCTCTGTCATTGTCTCTCCCTCTTGGTTGATGAAGGTCACCAAGAAGAAGAAAAGATATAGTTTAGTAGTGGACACAAAAGTAGACGTTATAGCCAAGTTGTTGGAGGATGGTCCTAAGACCAATAAAACCCATAGAATCTCTAGAATGGTCTTCAACCCTGTATCATCCTAAAAAGTTAATACTTATAATTAGATGCTCAATTTAGCTACATTTTAGCATGTACGGATTTCCATATTGATTTCATGCTTAATTAACGCTCATTAGGCCTTTAAATTAATATTATAACTCATGTGTTAACTCAAATTCAACAAATATTAATGTGAGCCCTTATTTTTAGGTGTGCTACTTTGTTATTTCCCCAATTCCATCATTTATTAGCCTACATGTGCCCTATGTTACAATTTGTTGCCTCTGTACTTCTTCCCGACCTCAAAATTAGCTGTCTCTTATTTCAATATCTACCCTATCTCCCGGACCTCCCATTCCAATTCTGGCATTTTCTCCTAGGTAAAGAATGCCCAGGGATTTATGTTCCTAGGAACACAACACCTAAGACGTTATGTTCCCCCAAGATTTGGTTCAAATTTGAACTGTGGCTTGGTTGCAGTGTTTTGGTAGGGAATTAGATCTCGTGGTCGGTCACGATCAAATTTTAAATCCTAAAATGTGTGAAGAGGCATATAAGGGGCATATCTCTCCTCATTTTCGCATCAAATTATCAAAAATCATGATCAAGAAATTGACATCAAAGCATTCTTGAGGTTTTTAAGAATCCAAGACTTCAAAGCTTCATTCTTCTCCTTCATCAAGCATTGTGGAAAACTACAACATTCATGGTGCAAAATCTTGTCTTTCATGATTTCCATTGAGGTTTGTTTGTGGAGTCAAGGGCTATTATATTATCACTTGTGATTACATCAAAAGAATCATTGCACCATCAAGTTATAAGGTGATTTATGATTCAAATCTAGCTTCTATTTCATATCAACAATCTTTCCTTGCATGCACATTTCATTTCTATTTCAAGGTTGATTCCAAACAGGGGTTTGACCAAGGCAAACCCACTTCCACAACCTTTTCTCATTTTCTATGTGCAGGAACATGTGGCACAACTGTCGGAACTATTCCAGAAAGTTTGAGATCTACAGGGTCGACTGTCAAAGTTTCAGAAAAAAATGCTAGGGTACAAAACACCCCAGGATTTTTGTTCCTAGGAACAAAAATCCCAAGGGGTTTTGTGCTTGGAAAATCATCTTCATATTCAGTTCACGGGTTGGTATAGTTCTTAGATTTTTGTTTCAGGTCATTGCAACTTCCTGTCTATTTTTCGTCAGTCTGTATGTTTTGAAACAACTTGTATTTGATTAATCACCCTCATATCTTGCACCATCATATCATTTCCCCTCAAATCCAACTTCCCTCAATTCATTATTGTGAAGGACCATTGCACTCATTTAACGCTTAGGTCCTAGTTGAGCCTATCCGGTCATCTTCCTTCCGATTGTTCAATAGGAAATCAATGCAATCTACGTTGCCTCCCTTTTTCTATTGTACATTTTGGTGAACATGACTGATAATATTTCAATTCTGATTTGGTTTGTAGATTTGATTTGCATGCATTGCATTGTTGCATTTTAGCCATTTAGATTTGATTTTATCAAATTTAGATGCATTCATTGAAAAAAAAGAATTTTTGCACTTATCTCATAAATCTATTTCATTATTGGATTTTCTTTTCATTCTTGCATGTGTAAAAATAATAAAATTTCATTCCATGCATTATTGTTTGTATTTGCATTTGCATTCTATGAATGGAGTTGTTATCTTCAATTTCTAGTTCAATTTCATTTTTTTTCAAGAATTTCAAGATGTTTTCTTTCATGCATACGATGATAACTTAGTTCTTCATTTTATCCACAGTCATAATATTCCCTCTCCCAAAATTGATCCCACTCATGAGAAAACTTTGGCACAAGAAGAGCTTATTAACGCTTCTTCAAAGAATCCCCCTTCTAAGGATGAGACCTTGAAGGATTATGTTGATCCTTCTCGTAAAATGATCCTTCCTTATGAATATATTTAGGAAGAAGAGAAGGATATTTTACCTTACCTCCATTCCAAGCCCTTCCCCTTTAGGGATGAAGCTTTAGTAAGTTATGATTATCGCTCTCCTAAAGTTATTTTAATTTATAGAGATGCTCCTACCCTTGATGATTCCCTTATTTAGGATGAGCCATTGGACAATGATGTTGATTATTCTGTCCCATTACAAGATTTTGATGAAAGAGGATGATATTATGGTAAAGAAGACTGGTATGACTAACTTCTTTTCTAATCTCCCCCCAATAAATAAAGCATTAATAGATGATGTTGATCCTCATCCTAAGATGTCCTCTCCTTATGAGGATATTTTGGACAAGGAGGAGGATATTACAAACACATTTCTCAATATCACCTTACCTTCGTTGAATGGCATCTATTTTAGAGATAAAGCATTGATGGAAATGCCTAAATCTCATTCTAAATATTCTCTTACTCATAAGGATACCTTGGAAGAAGAGGTTAATATCATTGCTACTTTGCTTGATGCTCTTCCTTCTAGAGATAAGACCTTGAACAATCAAGAACCTAATCGAGTCAATGTTGTCAATGTTTTGGGTATTGAAAAACCTAAGGTTGTTGTCCATCTTTGTCAAGATACCCCTCAACCTCAAAATAAACCAATCATTGTGGTAAAAGGTTCTCAACAACCAAATTATCATGCGGTTGCTCACACATATAACACACGAAATAATAGACAACCAACCAATTTAGTTGTTCCTCCTCCCCGTTTCACTTCTCAACCTGTTCTTCCACCTGCGCCTCGTCTCCCTCAAAATATTGGAAAAGAATATGGTTTAGTAGAACAACTCTGTGCTACTCCTGCCAAGATATCTCTTTGTGAACTTCTTCAAACTTCACCTACATACCATGAAGTGTTACAAGAAGCCTTGAGAAACATGTCTTTTCTACCTCTCATGCAAAATAATAGAACTTTTATGTTGGAATGCATGAATGCAACCAATAATAAATCTCAAATTTTTTTTTTTTTTTCTGAAGATGAGTTACCTTCTAAAGAAATTCAAGATCAACACGATTCACTTATGCTTGTTGTCTTTATCAATGGTAATCTTATTCGAAGAACTTTAATTGATAATGGATCTGGTCTTAATGTGTGTACCATTGATTTGTTGCATAAGATTAAGGTGGATACTTTATTGATTAAACATTATTCTATTCCTATTCATGTATTTGACAATGTTTCTAAAGCAACCTTAGGTACTATAACTTTACCTCTTAAGGTAGGTCATGTTACTTTACCTACACCAATTCATGTCATCCCCGATACTCTCACTTATAATCTTCTCTTAAGATGACCATGGTTACATGCCATGCAAGATGTTCCTTCAATGCTTCATCACAAAGTGAAGTTCATTCATAACAACATTATGTATACCCTTGTAGTTGATGAATCACAAAGTTTCTTACAAATTGAATATGATTCTCCATCCACTCCTACAAAACATACCTTCTCCTCCTAAAGATACTTATTCTCCTAGAAGTTCCCTTTTAGAATATGATCGGGGGTCATTAGACTTTACACCATCTTTTGTGAGAGAATAAAAAGTTCCTAAATTTAACACAAGACCGTTTAAAGGGTCTAGTGTGTCATTTGTTCAACCCGATTCTCAAAACATTTTAATTCGTAATCTTCAATATGGTTTAGGATGTGTGCAACAAAGCTTTGAAACTCATGAGAAACCAATATCACACTTTCCTATACAAGGGTTTGGTTTCCAACCTCATCCTTTGTCTACATCCCTTTCCTTATCATCTAACATTTCTTCTATGCCTAGCTTTAATCAAGAAATCATTTTGCCTGACCTTCTTCATGCTAAGTTGATTACTCGACCTAAATGAAAGAATAAGCATAGCCAAAACCTTATGAATCTTCATTTTTTCATGTATCATCGATATCATGACCACTCTTGTAATGAATGTCAAGCTTTACATTATAAAATTCAAAAACTTATTGATTATGAAATCATTCACATAACATGTAACAATGAGTTGTTTTTCAACCATGATTATTTTGAATAACATTTAAGTTCCTATTAGGTTACTCTACACTATGTGACATTGTTAGTATCCCCATTGGAGGCTCATTATCATTCATGGTGGTACAATTTCAAGTGCAACCATAATTTGCGAGTAACATAATAGTCCTCATCCCTATCTTTGTGTCCATGCTTGGGGGGCAAGGATAGTATTTTAATTTCTCATCCTTTCTAAGGATCCACTTTTTGTCTTGGATAGACAACATTTGTTTATCATGTGACACCCAATCTTACATATAATTGTTTTTTTACATTAAGGATTCTCTCTTATACAAGAGGTATGTATCCTTGATCATAGCCTCTTCTTTGTTTGTAATTGGGCATCTATCATAAATAAAAGTGTGTCATACTTCATTGAGAATCCCTTTACCTAACAATGAGGAAGGTGTGAATTATTCCCTTCTATTGGTGAATGATGATTTTCAAAATTTCTTCATCCTTCAAAAGGATCCCTTTACACTTGTTTCACGATATCTCTTTGCATGCATCCCATCCTTGAGCTCATAGGAGTTGTGATATTTTTGGCTTGGATTGGGTGTTTCTTAAAGGATACCTCCTTGGTGTTATATGGGGTTTATCATTGTTCCTCTTTTCCTTAAGATGTTCAAATAGTCTTAGTTCGCCATCTTAAGGGCGGGGGAATATATGGCGTCCTTATTGCAAATATCCTCATTATTTCAAGCATTTCAGGTAGAGTACACTAGCATAATACAATTTTCTAGGGCCAGATCACTCTCCTTTGTACATTTTTGGTGGATTTCCTTGGGTACAATGTTTTCCTTGGTTATCCTTAGGATTGGTTGAATTAGCATAACACAACTTTCTAGCCCATTTGACCTCTCCTTTGCATACATTTTCAAGATTGGTGGAATAACTTAATGCAATTTGCTAGACCATTTGACCTATCCTTTTCATGGGTTGACTATCATAACACAATTTGCTAGACCATTCAACCTCTCATTTGCATAGATTTTTATGAGTTGATTAGCATGTGCTAGACCATCAACTTCCTCTTTACATTTTTCTATGGGCGGAACTAGCATAACACAATTTTCTAGATCATTCCCCCCCTTGCCTTTTCCTTCTCTGTCTTATGTTGGTGCAGTGCACCCATGACTGTCTTTGTTTTGATCCTAGAAGATCTTGTTTGTCATAAATCGATTTATCTTAGAGGATCATCCTATTTTGGTTTTAGGATCCATGTGAGTATGGTCAAGGATCTCTTAGGAAACCTTATGAGCCTAGAGATGCCTTAGTCCATTTGGATCACCTAGTTAGGTTTTTGTCTCTTTAAGCATGTTTTATGTTTTTAGAGTCCTTAGTGTTAAATTCCTTGGATTCATGTTATTCCTAGCATTTTATTTCATTTAGATAGGTTTGGATTCATTTCTAAGGTCATCGAGTGCAAAAAGACAAGTTTTGCCAAATGTTGCAAAAGTTGTCAAAAAGTTGCTCATGAAACTTCCAAAAGTTGCTTGAGAGATGCAAGATGGTAGCCCAACAGTCATAGGGCATTTTTGATCGATCCAACTTCACATTTGATGTGTTCTTAAGTGCTTACTTCGAACCAACATGGTTAGAAGTTCTGAGATGTAATTTTGATGCATGAGAAAATGGAATATGAAGCAGTTTTGTGAGCATTTTTGAGTTGTACGACCGTGTAAGGTGTGAGTTTGGGAAACCAAGTTGATGTCTTGAATGTCTTGTGTGTTATTGTCACTCTGAGATTGATTTGAAGTCATTTGGTTTTGATTTGACAAGTTTTATATGGAGTTTACAAAAAGCAATCCAGGAAAGAGTCTATTTGAAGCACAATTTGCAAATGGAGTCCTAACTTGCATTCTAATTGGTGGATTTCTCTAAGATCCTGGAAAATGCAAGTTAGGATGGTATATTTAATGATTCTACAAGCTCAGGAAATGGCTCGAAGGGTAAGACCCTCATGCATGGAGCCCTAGGCTAAATATCTCAATGTATTCAGCCTAGAGTGAAGGAGAAGGAAGTATTGTGTTTGATAAAGAGATTGGTTGAGTGAATTAGTAGTGGATTTGAGTTGTAGGGAGTTAGTTGAAGAGATATGAAGCACTATTTCAATCCCATGCAGCCAATTTCTAGTACTTGCCTTGAAATCCAAGCCTAATTAGGCCAATTAGGTCTGCGAACTTGGTGAGAGTTAGGGGTTTCTGGAGTGGAGTTGAACTTCAAGGCTTTGGGGTCTAATATAAATTCATAAAGGGTATCTGGATATATCCTTAGTTTTCTAGAAAGTAATCAGGAGGGAAAGTTAAGTTGGAAAAACCTCTTGGATAGTACTACAAGGAATTCTAGGACAGTCCTAGATAGGTACTGTACGGAAGGTGGAGGTCTGAACCAAAGGGCGATTCTTGGTCCTTAAGACATAAGGAAGGTGTCCCAATAGTTAGTTTGTGTTGGTTAAGTCACTGGTGAAGACTTCTAGGTTGAGGCCTAAAATAGGGCTAATGTCCCTAAAGCCCAAAAGTGTAAGAGTTTGAATTGGATTGTATCCAATTGGGAAAGGTTGGAAATTGGTTCTACCACCTTGGATAGGTAGAATACATTGTGTGGGAAAGGATCTAGGATCCTAGGAGAACCCAAGTTAGCTTGGGGTGCCTTATTGAAGGCAAAGGAGGAACACTACACTTCTTGCTGTCACCTCTGCATTAGGTGGTATTAGAGCTTAGAAAAGATCTTGGGAATAAGAATGGTAGAGAAGACTGATGATTTTGATGTAGACATCCCTATGAGGGTCACTAACATCGAGCTAGCCAAGATTGTGAGGGAGCAGGCAACTAAGAATAAGAAGATGGAAGCAGAAATAGAGAAATTGAAGAGTTCTCAGATAAGCAGGACTAATGGGGATGATTCAGAGTCATACCAAGAAGAAGAAGAAGAAGAAGAGAGTGATGAAGAGAAGACAAAGGTACTAGAAGAGCAAAGAATCTTAGAAGGTTTGGAGAGAGTGGGTAGGAGAGATAACAAACCAGACCTACCAATGTTTATGAGTAAGATGGACCCTGAGGAATGCATGGATTGGGTGGAAGCCCTAGAAAACTATTTTGAATGTGAGAATATCCCCATCTCACAAAGAACAAAGATTGCCAAGTCCAAAATGAAAGGACCTGCACGAAGTTGGTGGAACTTTCTACAAAGGGAGAGGGCAGAGAAAGAAAAGGACCCTATAACCACATGGAAGAAGATTTTAAGAGAAATTAGGAAGCAATTTATTCCTAAAGACTATGAAGTAACTCTGCACAAGAAGTTACAAAATTTGAAGCAAAAGGATCTTGATGTGGGATCTTACACTGATGAATTCCACAAGATCTCCATGAAGGCAAAGGCCCCTGAAAGTGAGAAACAAAAACTTGCTAGATACATGAATGGGCTCAAGTACATTATCCAGGATGAACTAAGTTTTTTTTGTCCACAATCTGTACCCAATGCTATCAGATGGCTATGAATATTGAAGAAAAACAAAGAAGGAGAGGAGAACAAAATAGTAGATGAAGAGGAAATGGTTTCAGAGGTAGGGGAAGGTTTCAAGGAAGAGAATCATCTCCAAGACCATAGGGAGAATCCAATCACCAAGAGTATGACAAAGAACATAACAACAGAGGTAATTTCAGAGGGGGTAGAGGCAATAGAAGAGGAAGTTAAGGAGGTAGAAGCAACCCCACATTCACTGGAAAGTGTTTATCCTGCAATCAGGTTGGCCACCAATCTTTTAGATGTCCAAACAAGGTTGGTACATCAAGTGGAGATAAAAGAGCCCAACTCACTCAAGATGAGGACTGTCAAAGCGTGACCTCCTACCACACCACTACATCCAGACCTGCAGAACTGGAGCAAGGAGAATGCATAATGTTCAATAGGACACTCCTAAAGATACCAACTCCCAAGGAACCCCCACAAAGGAAGAGTCTATTCAGAACTCACTGCAAGGTACTTGGTAAGATTTGCAAAGTTATTGTTGATTATGGTTCTACAGAGAATTTGGTTTCTAATGCAATGATAGATAAGATTGGTTTGAAGAAAATACCCCACCCAAGCCCCTATAAAGTATCTTGTCTTAATAAGGATCAACAAGCTTTAGTAGATGAGCAATGTTCGGTAGAATTCCAAGTAGGAGAATATAAAGATAAATTTTTGTGTGAAGTTGTGGATATGGATGCATGTCATCTTCTCCTAGGAAGACCTTGGAAATATGATGTTGATGCCCAACATGGAGGGAAGAAAAATGTGTATACTTTGACTAAGAATGGGATTAGTTACACTATGACTCCTCTCCCTGATTTTGAGAAGGACAAAGCCTTAACAAACAATGTTACCTTAGTGGGAGAGAAGGAATTTTTGAAAGTTCTTGAGAGAGGCACACCTTGTTTTTCCATCATAGTAAAGCCCAAAACAAAGCCTAAGAAGACACCAAAAGGTGAAGAACTTCAGAGAAGTGTTGGCCCCAAAGATGTAGCAGATTTGTTGAACAAATACAAAGGGATAGTTGTAGACAAGAGTACTGATGTTTTACCACCACAGAGGGATATTAGCCACTGTATAGACCTCATACCTGGTTCCACCTTACCAAATAAGGCTGCTTACAAGCTAAACCGTAACCAAAATGCAGAAGTTGCAAGACATATTCAAGAGTTGATGGGAAAAGGCTTCATTAGGAAGAGCATAAGCCCTTGTGGAATCCTTGCAGTCCTAGCACCTAAGAAAGAGGGTACATGGAGGCCATGTACTAACTCTAGAGCCATCAATAGGATAACCTTCAGATATAGGTTTCCTATGCCAAGGATAGAATATCTCATGGACTGCCTAGGAGGTGCAAAATATTACTCAAAGATTGATCTAAAGAGTGGGTATCATCAAATTAGGATCAGAGAAGGGGATGAGTGGATGACAACTTTCAAAACCAATGAGGAGTTTTTTGAATGGGTAGTGATGCCCTTTGGCCTCTCTAATGCTCCTAGTACTTTTATGAGATTAATGAATGAGGTCCTTAAGCCTTTCATAAATAACTTTGTAGTTTTTTATTTAGATGACATATTGATCTTTAGTGAAGATAAAGAAGAGCATTTGGTCCATTTAGATATGGTAATGAAGATGCTACATGAAGAAAATTTGAGGATAAATTTGGAAAAATGTGTGTTTATGCAAGAGGAACTGATATTTCTTGGATTTGTCATCTCCAAAGGTAATTTGAAAATGGATCCTTCCAAGGTAGAAGCCATATTGAATTGGCCCACTCCAAAATCTTTCAGTGAAGTCAAAATTTTCCATGGACTAGCTAGTTTCTATAGGAAATTTGTGAAGAATTTCAGTGGGGTGAGTGCACCAATGATAGACACTATCAAATGGGGAAGGAAATGCTAATTTGTATGGACTGATGCTGAATACAAGTCCTTTGAATACTTGAAGACAAGGGTCTCTCAACAACCTATCTTAACTCTCCCTGATTTTCACAAGGTGTTCACCATTGAGTGCGATTCTAGTAAAATAGCTATTGGGGGTGTTCTCAGCCAAGAAGGGAGACCCGTGACATTCTTCAGTGAAAATATTAATGAAGCTAAGTAGAAATATTCTACATATGATTTGGAGATGTATGCTCTGGTCCAATCTCTAAGAAAGTGGAGGCATTACTTATTGCCAAAAGAATTTATTGTATTTACTGACAATCATGCTTTGAGTTTTCTTAATAGGCAGGAGAAACTGAACCATAGACACCTCAAGTGGATGGAATACTTGCAAGCATTCAATTTCACCATAAAGCATAAAAAGGGAGTAGCTAATAAGGTAGCTGATGCATTGAGCAGGAGAAATTTGGCTATACAAGAAGTGGCCTTGGAAAGTGTAGGTATCTCTGTCCTCAAAGAAATGTATCCAAATGATTCAGACTCCAAAGAAATTTACCAAGTTTGTTTGGAACTAGGAGATAGATATCACACTGAATTTGAAGAATATATGATACAAGAAGGATTGTTGTTTAAAGGGAGTCAATTGTGTATCCCTGATTGTTCCATGAGGGAGAACACCATAAAAGAGAAGCATTGTGGATGTCTATCAGGCCATTTTGGTCTTGATAAGACACTTGAGCTAGTAAGAAGGTTCTACTTTTGGCCCAAGATGCAGACTGAGATAAGGAGATTTGAAGATAATTGCCTAGTGTGCCAAAAAGCCAAAGGCACCAGTTCAAATGCAGGTTTGTACACACCATTACCCATCCCTAACAAACCTTGGGAATCCATCAGCATGGATTTTATATTGGACCTTCCAAGGACAAAGGCATGCTATGACAATGTCTATGTGGTTGTAGACAGATTCTCCAAGATGGCCCACTTCTTACCTTGTAAGATTACACATGATGCCTCAAGTATTACAAGGCTATTCTTCAAGGAGATTGTGAGACTCCATGGTTTACCACTCACCATTGTTTCAGACAAAGACCCCAAGTTTGTGGGACATTTTTGGCGTACCCTATGGAAGAAACTTGGAACAAATCTAGCTATGTCATCTGCCTACCACCCTCAATTAGATGGACAGACTGAAGTCATCAATAGGTCTCTAGGAAACTTGCTAAGATGCTTGAAAAAGGAGTATGGAGTGGGATGGGATTCAATCCTCCCTCAAGCAAAGTTCTCCTACAATGATTCTGTTAACAGAAGTTCAAGACTCAGTCCTTTCCAAATTGTCTATGGATCCCACCCTAGGGGTGTCTTGGAACTAAGAAACATTCAGGATTTTGGCCAGAGGAGTGCCTGAGCTGAGGATTTTGCAGAGGTAATGAAGACCATTCATCAACAAGTAAAGGGCAGACTGCAACAAACCTCTGTGAAGTACAAACAAGGTGCATATTCCAAGAGGAGAGATGTCCAATTCAAAGTTGGAGATATGGTTATGGTTCACCTGAAGAAGGAAAGGCTACCCAAGGAAAAGTACACCAAACTAATGATGAAAAAGATAGGCCCTTTCAGAATCTTGAAGAAATGTGGCAATAATGCATACACAATTGAACTACCTCCCTCCATTGGCTTATCTCCCATTTTCAATGTAGCTGACCTATATCCATACAAAGGTCCTGTCACTGATGTCTCCATTGCAGGTGCTCAAGATTTGCCATAGGACAAGGAGCTACAAGACTTACCAACAACACCAACATAAGAGATTGATTGCATACTGGACAAGAGGATAGCCAAACAAACTAGGAGATCCACCTTCTATGAATACCTAGTAAAATGGAAACACCATTCAGTGGAGGATGCTACTTGGCTAACACTTGAAGATATCAAGAAGACTGGTTTCAATCTAAAAGATCTCCCAACTCAAGGGACTTGAGTTAATTTTGTCTTAGGGAGTATGGTGCAGTGCACCCATGACTGTCTTTGTTTTGATCCTAGAGGATCTTGTTTTTCATAAATGGATTGATCTTAGAGGATCATCCTATTTTGGTTTTGGGATCCATGTGTGTATGGTCAAGGATCTCTTAGGCAACCTTATGAGCCTAGAGATGCCTTAGTCCATTTGGATCACCTATTTAGGTTTTTGTCTCTTTAAGCATGTTTTGTGTTTTTAGAGTCCTTAGTGTTAAATTCCTTTGATTCATGTTATTCTTAGCATTTTATGTCATTTGGATAGGTTTGGATTCATTCCTAAGGTCATCGAGTGCAAAAAGACAAGTTTTGCCAAATGTTGCAAAAGTTGTCAAAAAGTTGCTCATGCAACTTCCAAAAGTTGCTCGAGAGATGCAAGATGGTAACCCAGTAGTCATAGGGCATTTTTGATCGATCCAAATTCACATTTGATGTGTTCTTAAGTGCTTACTTCAAACCAACATGGCTAGAAGTTCTGAGATGTAATTTTGATGCATGAGAAAATGGAATATGAAGCGGTTTTGTGAGCATTTCTGAGTTGTACGGCCGTGTAAGGTGTGAGTTTGGGAAACCAAGTTGATGTCTTGAATTTCTTGTGTTATTCTCACTCTGAGATTGATTTGAACTCATTTGGTTTTGATTTGACAAGTTTTATTTGGAGTTTACAAAAAGCAGTCCAGGAAAGAGTCTATTTTAAGCATAGTTTGCAAATGGAGTCCTAACTTGCATTCTTATCAGTGGATTTCTCTAAGATCCTGGAAAATGCAAGTTAGGATGGTATATTTAATGATTCTACAAGCTCAGGAAATGGCTCGAAGGGTAAGACCCTCATGCATCAAGCCTTAGGCTGAATATCTCAATGTATTCAGCCTAGAATGGAGGAGAAGGAAGTATTGTGTTTGATAAAGAGATTGGTTGAGTGAATTAGGAGTGGATTTGATTTTTAGGGAGTTATTTGAAGACATTTGAAGCACTGTTTCAATCCCATGCACCCAATTTCTAGTACTTGCCTTGAAATCCAAGCCTAATTAAGCCAATTAGGTCTGCGAACTTGGTGAGAGTTAGGGGTTTCTAGAGTGGAGTTGAACTTCAAGGCTTTGGGGTCTGATATAACTTCATAAAGGGTATTTGGATATATCCTTAGTTTTCTAGAAAGTAATCAGGAGGGGAAGTTAAGTTGGAAAAACCTCTTGGATAGTACTACAAGGAATTCTAGGACAGTCCTAGATAGGTACTGTACGGAAGGTGGAGGTCTGAACCAAAGGGTGATTCTCGGTCCTTAAGACATAAGGAAGGTGTCCCAATAGTTAGTTTGGGTTGGTGAAGTCACTAGTGAAGACTTCTAGGTTGAGGCCTAAAATAGGGCTACTGTCTCTAAAGCCCAAAAGTGTAAGAGTTTGAATTGGATTGTATCCAATTGGGAAAGGTTGGAAATTGGTTCTACCACCTTGGAAAGGATCTAGGATCCTAGGAGAACCCAAGTTGGCTTGGGGTGCCTTATTGAAGGAAAAGGAGTAACGCTACACTTCTTGCTGTCACCTCTGCATTAGATCACATATCACAACACAAATGGCTAGACCGTGTCATCCATGATTGTCTTTTCCCTCCATGATTTCGTAGCATAATGCACTTTTCTATTTGATTGAATCATGGAATATGTCTTATCTTTGGTGTGTGTTCTTGCTCTTTTCATGTGACCACTTGTGCTTTTGCAATAGCTTTATGAGCATGATGCCAGCAGTTGAGATATTTTATTCGCTAAGGTCTCTTCAATTAGTTGACTTGAAATCTTAGTAAGCTTTAGGCTTTTATTTTTGTTTGGTGTCCTTGCACATGGTTGTATGAGTTAAGATCCTTGGTTTCGGGGCTTGTACCCTTAAACTTAGCGATGTCTTATCTCTTTATAGTTTTCCCATGGTCACATCTCTCTCTCTCTCTCTCTCTCTCTCTCTCTCATACCTTACCATGAGCATGAGGTGGATACATACTCCTACTAAAGTACAGTCTAAATGTACATTTCTAAAATGTTAGCACCTATAATTAGATGCTCAATTTAGCTCCATTTTAGCATGTATGGGTTACTATATTGATTTCACGCTCTCCTAATGCTCTTTGGACCTTTAAATTAATATTACAAGTCATGTGTTAATTCAAATTCACCAAATATTGACGTGACCCCTTATTTTTAGGTGTGCTCCTTTGTTATTTCTCCAATTCTATCATTTATCAACCTATATGGACCCTAGATGTTACCATTTGTGGCCTTTGTACTTCTTCCCATACTTGATATGAGTTGTGCCTCTTATTCCAAAATCTGCCCTATCTCTCTGACCTCCCATTTCAGTTCTAGCACTTTCTTCTATGTAGAAAATGCCGGGGGTTTTATGTCCTAGGAACATAGTGCCCAAGGCATTATGTTCCCCAAAGATTTGGTTCAAATTTGAACTGGGGCTTGGTTGTGGTGTTTTGGTAGGGAATTAGATCCCGTGGTCAGCCTAGATCAATTTTGAATCCCGAAATGTGTGAAGAGGTATACAAGTGGCCTATCTAAACTCATTTTTGTATCCATTATCAAGAATCATGATCAAGCAATTGACATCAAAGAATTCTCAAGGTCTTCAAACATACAAGTCTTCAAATCATCATTCTTCTCCTTCATCAAGCATTGTGGCAAACTACAACATTCTGTTAAGTTTTTAGGATAGCTGCAAATGTAATAAAACTCTACAAATGTAATAATAATGAGGGAGTGTTAATGTTTGTAGCTTCAGTCGTATGATAATTAGAATACATATAATATATGTTGATTAATAATAATATTATATATGTTATATTATTATTAATCATATGAAATTTAATATTTAATATTATATTATTATATTATTCTTAATTAATAATTGATTGATGAAACATTATAAGATTGATTAAATTATAATTAATGGG
>MU224527.1:453004-465034 GCA_018584345.1 Thuja plicata | reverse complement strand
TTAATATTATATTATTATATTATTCTTAATTAATAATTGATTGATGAAACATTATAAGATTGATTAAATTATAATTAATGGGAAGAGACATGTCCTTTCTTATAAATAATAATGAATAGACATGTCCTATGAAGGGACATGTCTCACCTAGCCTCATTCCCAATATAAATGAAAGAGAGATTGTTGCATTTGGAAAATACATACAACGTAGAGTTTTATTACATTTGCAGCTATCCTAAAAACTTAACACATTCATGGTGCAAAATCTTGTCTTTCATGATTTCCTTTAAGGTTTTTGTGTGGAGTCAAGGGATATTGCATTAACACTTGTGATTACATCAAAAGAATCATTGTGCTATCAAGGTATAAGGTGATTTATGATTAAGATCGAGCTTTCATTTCATTTGAAAAATCTTTCCTTTCAACCTCGTTTCATTTCTATTTAAAGGTTCAATCCAAACAAGGATTTGACCAAGGAAAACTGTTTTCCACAACCTTTTGCCTGTTTTTCTAGGTGTAGGAACAATGACGCAACTTTTGGAATTATTTTGAAAAGTCCAAAATTTGTGGGGTTGAATATCAGAGTTCTGGGAAAAATCCCTATGCACAAAGCGCCCCAGGATTTTTGACATTTTGTATTTGTCAAATCATCTTTAGATTCAAATCACAGTTTGGCATAGTTCTCATATTTTCATTTCAGGTCATTACAACTTCCTGTTTGTTTTCTGCTAGACTGTAATTTCCAAAACTGGTTGTATTTGCTTAATCAACCTCCTATCTTTCATCATCATATCATTTCCGATAAAATCCAACCTCCCTATATTCATTATTGTGAAGGATAATTGCACTCAGTTATCACTTAAGTCCTACTTGAGCCTATTGGGTCTTCTTCCCTCTGATTGTGCAATAGGAAATTAGTGCAATCTACCTTGTTTCCTTTTTTCTATTATACAAACCCTAATTTGGAAAAAATCGAACATAAAATCACAGATCAAGAATACACCTTAAGTAGAGTAGATGTGGGCCCATGTATTGTTCAAGGGGATATTTATCACATGAAAAGCTCTATGGATACACTAGAAAAAAGGGTCGAAGCCGAAGAAAAGGAATATGCTACTACGAAAATAGTTGAAAATCTTGGTTGCTTTTATCCAATCTATGCTACAAATGAATGATGAATCTCTTGATCAAAATGTGAATATTCTAATTGTAGGGTTTGACACTGACATAATAAAGAAAATCAAGATAAATCAAGTGGTGACCTTAGTAGTCGATTGATGGGCTATCAAACTTATGTTGGATGACTCATCGTGCATTAATGAAATGATGAAAATATTTTCTGAAATTTTAGAAAAGATGAAGATCTGGAATAATGCTCTACATTGTGAAGAGAGAACGAAATATCCTCTCAATTATATCCTTAGTGACTTACAAGATGTTTCAAAAATGGCCGAAGACATTTTAATTGGTCAAGGAATCACTAGAAAAGTAATTAATATTGACTATACAATGTCTATAGATATGATGGAATGGAATCTCTCCTTAGTTGAGGAATTAGATACACAAATAAGATCAAATTTGGTTGACTTTAAGCAAGACCTTAAATGCGTGAAAGGAAATCTCTTCATACTGGATAAAGATTTATTTAAAGAAAAGGAGTATAAATTGTTTGATAGTACCAAAGCATCACAAAATTTCAAAGCAAAAATGTATGACAAGTTATCTATTGAACAAGTGAATGAAAAAAATATTGGAAACCTTGACAAACCTGGCAATTTTCCTTCCACGCTTAAAAAATGAGGTCCATAGTATGCACCTTATTCTTCTACAAAGAGAGCAAAAGATGATGAGGTGCAAAATAAGGGTCAGTATAACCAGAGGCACTGATGTCAAATCACTGACACTAGTTTTCACAAAATATAAAGAATATAGAGTCATGTTACAAGGTCAAGAGGTAGAGGTAAATGATGCACCCTAGGAGACATGTCATGGAGGACCACCAATCAAACATCCAAGAAGTGTCATAATTATTTAGGCTTTCTTTTATTTTGTTTGATATTTATTTCATGCTTGAGAAACAAAGATTATTGGCCATTGGAGTATAAAGTTCACAATGCTAAACTGCAAGACCAACCTCTACAGGAACTACACGGGAATGAAGTCACAGGGTTGGCATATGCAAAAAAATATAGAGTTGGCCTTAAAAAACAATGTTATTAATTATTTATTTTATTTCATCTGTTTAAATGCTTTGTTTTTGTGGTTGGTAACCGTATAACTATTGGTTCTGGGGAGCCGTTTATCATATTTTTAAAAACATTTTTTAATTTTCTTTGAAAATAATTGTTTTCAGGATGATTTTATTGCGATGAATAGTGATTATCATATTAGATATATATGTTACATGGATCATAGTCAAGGAAACTTTTGATGGTTCACTGAATTTTGAAAGATATCAGTCAAGCATATCTTATTCAAATTATGAGTTAATTGACTTCATGTTGTAGCTTGTTTGATGTGTATAGAATCATGTTTTATATTATTTTCCTTGATTTAATTTTTCTCTGTATGAAAGAACATTTGTTTGTCTTTCAACTTATATGTTTAATCAGAATGTGGAAAATTTTGAAATTGTAAACATTTGTATCGTCGAAAAGTGGAAGCACTTCCATTTTGGATTGGTTTAGCCCTCTGAGTAAGTGGTTTGGGGTCATGTCAATCGCCTTGAATGGGTCTTTGACTTGGATCTCACTTTTCCCTTGTTCTTCCCTATTTTCCACTTCTCTCCGGCCTGTTTTTGGCATCCTGCTTTGTAAATTTGAGGTTCTTGACCTCAGGGTCAAGGTTGATTTCAACCTTGACCTAGGTCAAGGTCGACCTCGACCCTGACCCAGGGTCCAAATTTCAAGTTTCCAAAGTTTCTGGATGTCGGGGTTTGGAAATTTTTAATTTCCGCTTCCGTGTCGGCTGTTTCAGTCTTCGAGGTAACGACTCTTAAAATTATATTTAATATAGGTCCACTTCTCGGGGTATAGGCCTAATTAGAATTTAATTCTCCTATGTCGGGCTCTCTAGAAGTTTGTGCCCTAGATTTGTATATAAGGAAGTCTTTCTCCTCTCATTTTCTTTAAGGACAAGAAGACAAGCTAAGCTAAGACACAAGAAGATAAAATAAATCAATTGAAGGATAATCTATGCATGATCAAAAGTATTCAAGCATTCAATTCATGAAGGAGATCCATTGGTAGCCATTGAAGGATTCAAGCTCTATGAATCCCTCTTGTTGAAGATTTCTCTATCCACATCCACTCAAGCTTCTTCCTATTCCAAGATCCATTCAAGATTGGTGTTGAAGATCTAAAGGCAATTGATTTGAGATATCCTACATTCTACATGCATTTGGCGCATCCATACTTGTGGATCCAAGGATTCAAATCCTCCACAAGGGTTTCTATAAAAGCAAGGTGAATTTTTTCTATTTACTTTGTTTATTACTGCAATTTCAATTCTATTATAAGGTTAATTCCAAAACCGGGCTTTGACCAAGGAAAACCCCTCCCCCCCAACAAAGAAAATAATTTTTCTTGCAGGTACATGTACGGGATAACGAATTATAGAGCAGATTTGGATACCTTTTTCTGCCAACTTTCGGGATCCGCAAACAGAATTTTTCTCGGAGTAGTGCAGGTCAAGGTCAACATAAAGGGGTGCAATTGCGCCCCCGTATTTGGGTCAAGGTAAACCTTGCTCAGAGAAAAAAATATTTCTGGGTTTTCTTCGTCTCTGTGTTTCTGTTCCAGATCTTGTTGCATAATTTTCCAAAAATCAGTATAGACACCCAAAAATAACAATTTCCAGATCTGCTATACTTTGAGGTTAGTACTTGTCTTCAATTCATTTCAATTAAGGTTTTAATCAATTCAAATATATCAAACTCTTCATCCCAAAATGGGAATGTAAGGTTTTCCTCTTTCTTCTTATTTCCAATCGATTGATTCATTTGTGCATTGACCATTGCTTGTGGTTAATCAATTTGGATATTTCCTTTGTGAATCTGGGGCTAAACGAAGAATCTTACCTTCCCCATCTATCCAATTATCCACATCATCATTCTCATCATTTCACATCCATTTTATTCTTTACTTTACATCACACACATCTATAATATTTCTTCCTCTACATTTTGGTGAACTCGCTTACGACAACTCTTTCTTTTGTGGTGTTAGATTTAAATTTCATGTTAGATCTTGCATGCATATTAGATTAGCCTTCTTTTATGTTCTTGCATTTACATTTTCTTAATTTATTTCATTTGCATTGCATTGGTGTATGAGCTTTACTACCTCTTGTCCTACCTATAATATCCCGGTTAGAAGAAGTCGTAGACTTATGGGTTCTTTTGATCCCGAGTCTTCCTCTCCTTTTCGTAGGATCCCAGATGACAATTTGATCACTCATGATTCTAATCCTTGTACGGAGCATAAATCTTCTCACTCATCTCTTGATGAGAATGATGATTTAAGAGTTCCTCCTGAACAAGTCCAAAAAATTTCAACCGAACTTGATAAAATGGGAAATTGGCTTATTCAAGAAAGCCATAATCAAGATTCTATTCAAGCTATAGAGGCTCTTAAGAAATTCCTTCATGATAGTGATCAAGGTGTTAATCTCTTGCGTGGTATCACTCATCTTGTGCATTTAAATGTTAAACCTTTAGCTCAAGAAGCTCAAGATCTAGGATTCACTCCTCCTGTCACTAGTGTGGAACATTCTTCCATTCCTTTACCTAGCATTCCTACTTACACTCCTCCTTTGATGACTACATCTCTTCCATATTCCAATCCTCTAGCTTCCAATCTTCCACTTCCATCTCTTCCTGTGAGTTTTCCACCAGTGTCTCTACCTACCTCACAACCTTCTTACCATAGTGTTCCTTTTACCTATTCAAACCCTCTTCCAACTGTGGTTCTAAATGTTCCACCGGTTGTGTCTTCCTTTCCCGTCGCTTCCTACAATTTTCCTAGTGTTCCTAATGTTTCTATGCCTCCTATTTCTTCTAATGATTCCACAATAATTAGTCTGGCTCAAATCGTGTCCTCTTTACAACAACTTGTTGCATCCTTAACTCAATCTAAATTTAGTATTCCTACATGTGACATGGGTAGTCCTTTATCCCTAGATATTGTTCGTGCTACTGTCCCTCAGCAAGCCGATATGCCTCATCTTGAGAATTACAATGGTAAGGGAGATCTTATCACTCATATTAAAACATTTCAAACCCTTTGTAGTGACTATGCTCATGACCATAGGATTTTAGCCAAGTTGTTTTCTAGAACTTTTTGTGATAAGGCCTTGCAATGGTATTGTTCCTTGCCTCCTTATTCTATTGATTCTTTTCCAAAACTTGCTAATGCCTTTATCCAATAGTTCCAAAATAACATTGGTCCGCAAGTGTCCTTAACTGATTTAATGCATTTTAAACAAAATCCTAAAGAAAAATTGACTGAATTTATTGGTAGATTTATGCATTTGTATGCTCAATTTTCTTATCCTGTTCCTGATATTGATACTCAACATATGTTTATTTCAAATTTGCAAAAGGATATTAGAGATAAGATTCTGCTTACTAAATTCACCTCTTTTCAAGAAATTTGCGCAACACTTCATCATTATCAATTACAAGTGAGTCAATTTGAGAGAAACACTCCAGTGGCTCCTGTTCCAGTTGATAAGAGTGATGCTGCTTCTAATCCCAACAAGTTTCAGAAACCTAACTATGTGAAGATAAATAAGCAAGCAAATGCAGTTTCTGATCAAGTTCTTGCATCCAACACTGGCACTTCTGCATCCACTGCTTTTCATTTGAATCATACGTTTACTCCTCTTTCTGAATCTTTACATTCTATTATAAGTAAATTGTTGAATGCTAATATGATTACTTTGCCTCATATTCGACCTCTTTTTCCTACTATGATGGCATCCAAATCCTTTGATCCCAAAGCCTTTTGCCAATACCATTGTCAGAATGGCCATGATACTGAGAAGTGATATTCTCTAAAACACAAGGTTCAAGACTTAATTGATTCTAATGCTTTATCTGTTGATAATTTTGATGGTAGTGGGAACAAATCTGTCTCTCCTCCTAATCAAAACCTCCAAATCTATATGAATCCTTTGCCTACACATGATACTAATACCATTGCTCAACCATCTTCTGTTGATATTGTTTATGATTCAAATATGGATGATCTCGATCATATTGTTAACCATGTGGAGCATGTTGTTTTGCCTGAACCTGTATCTCCACCCCAGCAACCTCAACTTCAAGTTCAACCTCAACCTAAACCTCAAAAATAACCTAAGAATAAAAGACCTAGGGAACTCTCAATCACCTTTGATGATTCTGAGACTATTAAGGCTCTTGATGGTCTCCTCTACATTTATGCTAGGATTGCTAAGATACCTACGCGTGGTTGTCTTGTTAATCCTACATCCTTAGTCAATGTCATTACTGAAGAAAACATTTTCTCGAAGAACTTACAACGTGATTGTTATAATACATTTGATGTGTGTATCCAAACTTGTAATGGTTTTCTGTATCCATCAATTGGTTCTATTAACTTGCCTGTTGAAATTTGTGGTAAAGTTGTGGACACTACCTTCTTTGTTGTTCCTACTTCTGATCAGTTTCAAGTTAAGCTTGGTTTGCCTTGGTTGACTTCCATGTGTGTTGTTGCTTCTCCTATCCATAAGTGTATTAAGTTCATTCATGATGAAGAAGTGAAAACAATTAATCATAGTTTATATCAACCTTCTAGGCCTAGGGATTGTGCTACCCTTGACTTCTTTTGGCCTTCATTACCTAATTGATGTTCTTCTCGACCCGATAACCTTTTTCGCTCATATCAAGCCTATAAACATCACAATATTCTTGATTTAAGCACGCCTCAGATGGATCTTAACCGTGGTCTTTTGCCTACGCCTTTCATACCTCATTTATCCATTGCTTCTAGTTTTGTTAATCAAGCTCCTAATGTTGCTTTTCAGCCTACTGAGAATCCTACTAATCCTCCTGTAGAACTTGTGAAGGAACCAGTTGTTGTTCGTCCTAGTTCTCAACATATTTCAAACAAGATAAAACATAACCGATCTGCCAATGAACATCGTAAGAAGCGTCGAGCTCAAGCTAAGGCCCATACCTCCGTTCTTTGAAGTTCTTTACCTTCTTTTGACTAGCTTATGCCTGGTGTGTTGGAAGAAGTTAATGTTAATAAGAATGTTAAGATGAATGATTATGATGATTCTATTCGTATCTTAGATTCTATTTTGATTAATCTTGATGAAGAAGATACTCTTGATGATCCTATTGATGCTAATGATGAATATGAGACTATTTATCTTGATACTGATTTACCTCATATGCTTTCAACACAATTGATAATTACACCTAGTATCGAACATTGCGATTCTCAAGAGGATCCTTGTTTGGAACTAGCTATTATTCCTACTGTGTTAGATATAGTCCCTCTTGCAAGTTTCCCACCTTCCCTAAATGATATAGACCGAGATGGGGAGAGTAGGCGATGCGCTTGATTGTCTTGTCCTCCATGGTAACCTTTTATGTGTTTGCCTGTTGTATTGTGCTTCTCCCATAATGTGTTTGCTAAATGTTTGTTAGATTCTTTTATACAACCCTTGTTACTTTGTTAGTGCAAGGTGATAATGGAATCGAACCTGTTGTACAATTCCTCTATATGTATCTCTATTCTTCTATATGTTGTTTTCATGTTATGTTGTACCTGTACTATTTTTAGTAAATATTTTCCTTGTGTAGTCCGCTTGGATTTGCGACATGGTAGCACTGATTCTTTTTTCTCTCCATGTTGTGGTCCAAAAAGATTCTTCTTCGTAACTCTTGCGTTTTCTTTCGTCCATTGTGATTGTAGTTCTACTTTCTTTGGGGAATGATGTCAATTCATTTGCAATAATATCATATGTATATATATATATTATCTTATGATCATACTGACCCCATGGTAGGTAGATCCCTTTTGTGGTCTCTATATGTTTATGTGGTATTTTCCTTGATTTGTCTTCGCTTGGGGCCATCTCGTAGTGGAAACATAATCAGTGGAGTTGTTTATGCTTCAGTTAAAGTCATTTCTCCTATTAAAGTGTTAGAAATGAGTTTAACGTGGGGGCATACGCTCTGCTCACTTTTTGCACACTCGCACTTCCAAAATATTTTCAAACTTAAAACTTTTTTGTCCCTTTATGGATTAGAGACTAATCCTTAAAGCATGGATTGTTACCTTATAGGATCTCTTGATCCCTCTAGTTTCAATTTACAAATTTTTGATCCCTTAAGGTTGGAAGGTGTCCTTAAGACGAGATCTCTCTATGTTTTGGCTTTGCTCTTTTGGAATAGAATATTCCTGAGAGTGAATCTTTGATGGGTTGGCTAGTGAGTAGCCACATTCACTAGGCGGTTCAACTCCATCTTTCCAGTTGCACTGTTTCCTTGTGTGATTCAAAATGGGACATAGGTTCTCATTGGGTGAGGTAATCGCACCCTCTCTCTCTCTTTGACTGGTGACGTCTCTATTATTGTAATCTTGGGGTTGACAAAGACTTGAGTCCTTGGGGGATTGAGAATTGCTTTGTCTCTTTGATTTCAATAAGATTATCTTTTCTTTATGATCTCCTTTACCAAGAGTTTGCATCGAGTTCACACTCTTGCTAAAGTGGGGGCTAAATGTATCATCAAAAAATGGAAGCACTTCCATTTTGGACTGGTTTAGCCCTTCAAGTAAGTGGTTTGGGGTCATGTCAAACGCCTTGAATAGTTCTTTGACTTGGATCTAGCTTTTTCACTGTTCTGCCCTATTTTCCACTTCTCTCCGACATGTTTCTGGCATCCTGATCTATAAATTTGAGGTTCTTTGACCTCAGGGTCAAGTTCAACCTTTTGGGTCAAGGCCAACCTCGACCTTGACCCAGGGTCCAAATTTCAAGTTTCTAAAGTTTTCGGATGTTGGGGTTCGGAAAGTTTTAATTCCCGCTTCTAGGTCGGCTATTTCAGTCTTCGAGGTAACAACTCTTAAAATTATATTTAGTATAGGTCCACTTCTAGGGGTATAGGCCTAATTGGAATTTAATTCTCCTATGTCGGCCTCTCTAGAAGTTTGTGCCCTAGATTTGTATATAAGGAAGTCTTTCTCCTCTCATTTTCTTTAAGGACACGAAGACAATCTAAGCTAAGACACAAGAAGATAAAAGAAATCAATTGAAGGATAATCTATGCATGATCAAAAGCATTCAAGCATTCAAGCCTTCAAGCATTCAATTCATCAAGGAGATCCATTGGTAGCCATTGAAGAATTCAAGCTCTATGGAGCCCTCTTGTTGAAGATTTCTCCATCCACATCCACTCAAGCTTCTTCCTATTCCAAGATCCATTCAAGATTTGTGTTGAAGATCTAAAGACAATTTATTTGAGACATCCTACATCCTACATTCTACATCCATTTAGCGCATCCATACTTGTGGATCCAAGGATTCGAATCCTCTACAAGGGTTTCTATACAAGCAAGGTGAATTTGTTCTATTTACTTTGTTTATTACTGCAATTTCAATTCTATTATAAGGTTAATTCCAAAACCGGGGTTTGACCAAGGAAAACCCCTCCCCCCAACAAACAAAACCATCTTTCTTGTAGGTACAAATACGGGAAAATGAATTACATAGCAGATTTAGATACCCATTTCGGCCAAATTTTGGGATTTGCGAACATAATTTTTGTTGGAGCAGTGCATGTCAAGGTCGACATAAACGGGTGCAATTGCGCCCCCATATTTGGGTCAAGGTCGAACTTTCTCAGAAAAGAAAAATATTTCTGGGTTTTCTCTGTCTCTGTGTTTCTATTTCAGATCCGGTTGCAAAATTTTCCGAAACTCAGTATAGACACCAGAAAACAACAATTTTCAGATCTTCTATACTTTGAGGTTAGTACTTCTCTTCAATTTATTTCAATTAAGGTTTTAATCAATTCAAATCTATCACACTCTTCATCCTAAAATGAGAATGCAAGGTTTTCCTCTTTCTTCTTATTCTAATCGATTGATTCATTTGTGCATTGACCATTGCTTGTGGTTAATCAATTTGGATATTTCCTTTGTGAATTTTGGGCTAAAAGAAGAATCTTACCTTCCCCATCTATCCAATTACCCACATCATCATTCTCATCATTTCACATCCATTTTAGTCTTTACTTTGCATCAAGCACATCTATAATATTTCTTCCTCTACAACATTAAATATCAACAACTGAGAACTATCACATTTATATAAACATCTATATCACAAAAGATGTTTCTCTTTAACATGTCTCAAAATAAAGTTTCAAACCATATGCTTGCAAAGCTCAATAACTTAGCTAGAACTTTAAGAATGAATCCGCTAAAACCAAAATTCAATTTGTATTCTATTTCAAAAATCCAAGAAGATTTCACAAATACTACAATTACAAGAGCCAATTATAAAGAACACAAAAAAGTAAATCTTTATAACGTCTTGTAATTTTCCTCTTTGGGACTCATTGCCTGTTGGGTTGCTTGCTGCTATTTGTAGGCTTGCAAACGTAGCGTGGCTACAACCATATTGTCATGATTAGGACTATTAACATTCTTTTTTTGTAGGCCCTAATATATCTTTGCTCTTTTCATTTCTTCAGCCTTTGCAATGAAAGTTCGATGATGGTTTGTGCATGACATCAAGAATGAATCTATCCCAGCCGATTGGTTATGCTTGTCCTTGCTATATGTTTCAAGGCTAGCTAAGCCATGCATATTATTTTGATACTCTTCTTTATGTTCGTTGACAGAATAAATTTTATAATTCTCCTTCCTTTTCAATTCACACCCTATATCTTTAAAATCTTGTATTACTTGGATGAGCATCTCTTTTGCTTCTTCAAGAAACTAACTCTATTTAATTATGTTTTTATATATGTTAAGTTTTTAGGATAGCTGCAAATGTAATAACACTCTATGTTGTATGTGTTTTCCAAATGAAACAATCTCTCTTTAATTTATATTGGGAATGAGGTTAAGAGAGACATGTCCCTTCATGGGACATGTCTATTCATTATTATTTATAAGAAAGGACATGCATCTTCCCATTGATTATAATTTAATCAATCTTACAATGTTTCATCAATCAATTATTAATTAAGAATAATATAATAATATAATATTAAATATTAAATTTCATATGATTAATAATAATATAACATGTATATTATATTATTATTAATCAACATATATTATATGTATTCTAATGATCATCCGAATGAAGCTACAAACAAAAACACTCCCTCTTAGCTAGGGAGCATGATCAAACAAAATGTGTAGTGGTATCCTGTGTCAACACCTATGACCCTCACCATAGCTACACAAAAACATCAACACTCCCTCTTAGCTAAAGAAGTTAAAATCGATCAAAATGCAATTCACAAAATATCCATTACTTTTAAGAGAGAAGATATCACCTCATCGTGATATCAAGAGATATAGTCTGACCAAGAATATCAAGTCTCGTGATATTCACCATAACTTAAAAATTTCCATAGGTAATGTATCCTTAATGTAAGGCATCATCTATTGTGATTTGGTTCAGCCATCACACGATGTCTATCACAATAGAAGGTCAATGGTCTATTTAAGGAACTGAATCCACTATGCAAGAAATCATCTATTATGATCTGTTTCAGCCATCACACGATGTCTATCACAATAGAAGGTCATGTAGAATCTGATGAAAGATCAGATTCACGCCAAGATCCAGCTGCATGCAAAAAACCTGTCACAAGAAATGAAGAGAAAGAAGGAAAAAGCGAAACTCATTTTTTACTCAAAAGGTGAGAGCAAAAATGTTAACTGAATTAATGAAAAGAGATTACAAAGTTCGACCTTATAAAGGTGAACAAACCCTAAACCTAAAAGCTAGGATGCGCAATATAATTAATATAAA